>JAJONR010001983.1:0-73680 GCA_029582245.1 Solanum etuberosum | reverse complement strand
CACAGAGATATTTTGTATTCTTATATATACAGAGTTTATTTTGTATTTTCATATACAAACAAAGTTATTTTGTATCCTTGCATACAAACTGAGTTATTATTGTATTCTTAAATAAATTGAGTTGTTTTCTACTGTTTTAAAAGCTTTCCATTTATTGCATCTTTTATTGTTGCTTTATATTGAGTTAAGTATCAAGAGTTGAGTATCCAGAGTCAAGTATCTTCTTATTGAGTTGTTCCTTATTTCACTGAGTTGAATATCTCCTTATTGAGTTGAGTCTTATTTTCTCTGAGTCGATTGGAACCATGTTTCTTTGAGTTGAGTTGAGTTGAGTAAGTTGAGAATAGGTAAGTATGTTTCCTTTTTATCAAGTTCAAGCTTATGTTTATGCTTTAGAATTCCCCTTACATGCTCGTACATTCCACGTACTGAGCCATTTGTCCTGCATCATTTCATGATGCAGATATAGGTATTTAGGGTTATCAACAGGAGCTTCATTGATACCACATGGAGTTCGAATTAGCTATGGTGAGCCTCCTTGCTTCCGGAGGGTTCCACTTTTACTTTTAGTTATATCAGTTGTTAGGATGTCGTGGGTCTTGTCCCGACTTCCATCTTTGTCAGTTAGAGGCTTCATAGATAGATAATAGAGTTTCAGAAGTCTGTTCATCTATTTTGTTAAATGTTTTAAAGACTTAAGTTGGCTATTTTATGGCGAGTTGAATATATTATTTTTATTCAGTTTTTAATGCTTATGTATGCTTGAGTTAGTCTTCCGCTTGTAGTCAGCCAGGATGAGGGTTAGCTTGGGGACCAGCAATGGTTCTCGAGTGCCGGCCACGTCCAGGGTGTAGGCTCAGGTCGTGCCATGTTCAAACAACTCATATTTTTTTTCCTCTGAGGAACAGAGTTTCAAGAAAAAGAACCAGAGTTCCTTTTTCTTATAAGTAGAATCTTGATTTTTGTTGAGTTTGTCTTATTAACAATTTTATACTTCGTCATTTTCACATGTTGCACATATAACATATTTTATTTTTTATGATTTTGAATCTCATACTTTTGAAGAAACTTTTTTATAGATGTCAGTTAGATGACTTGATAAATAATAGTACAAAAAATTATTTACAGTAACTTTATATGAAACTTAGATTCCTTATTTAATTTAATCTTTCGTGCATTACCCATATATATTTCTTTTTTAGAACCCTTGCTAATTCCAGTTACAAACTTTGATCTATATTTTTTAATACTTTAATTGTCACGCCTTGAGGCTATCCCCTAGACATAACACGGGACTTAGGATCACAAGTGACCCGAAGCTAACTCTAAGTCTGGCATATCACAAGCATACTGAATATATAACTAAGATAAGAGGAAGCATAACTAATAAAATGAGTAAAAACTAAAGGACTCCAAATGAAAATCTATCTGAAGATCTGGGAGAACAACCCCAAAACACTTAACACCGACTCTATATCTGAAATCCTCTACTACTAATGAGATGCTGGGACAACTCCCCAGCTAACTCAAAAAAATACTGAAAGACTCAAATTAAGCTAACTAAAACCAAACATAAAGAAAAGCCCTCGAATTATGAAGACTCACCACTGAAGTTGCTGAGTATGGACTTACTAAGCGTGATCTGGATGCTGAGCGCCTGAACCTGCATCATAAAACAATGTAGTGCAAAGTATGTGTCAGTACTTTGAATGTACTGAGCATGCAGGATATAGATACTAAGTTGAACGATATAAACAAAACAATATAGTACTCACAATATAGACTGAGCATGGCAATATGTTGTACTGAAGTATAACTGAAAACTGAGCTAGATGCAATGACCAAGTACTAATCATGAAGATAACATGCAGAACTGATGGTGACATAAATTCTAATAACATGGTCAATGCAATAAGATTATGACTGTGGAAGCTACTATTAACCGACATAAACCACGTGAACTAAACATGGAATCCGATGTATACGCCCCATCAAGAGGATCCAATATACCTTGCCTGGGGTATAGAGGCACGGCTGTGGCGTGATTACTAAAACTGATGCCCAATAGAGGGGATTTCTGAACTTATGTTGGCATGTAGTTCTGGGACTGTGAGGGTACTATGAACCCTAGTGCAACTCGGTGCTAAGTCTACTCACAACTTAATATGTATATAGCTAAAATGCAACTGAAATACTGAGTAGCTCAAAATACTGACATGCTATCTAAAAATGTAACATAAATATATTGAAAGATATGGCATTCGAGTTCTGAATCATGATTTTCTGACTGATCTGCCTAGCAAGTATAATTCATGATTACTGATAATTAATACAAGCTAGGGTTCTGAATTCTATACATGGAACTATGCAAATTTTCCAAGAAACATGTTATTTAGAATCGTGGAACCATAGCAGCTGAAATCACAATGAATCTCCAAGATTTTGGACACCCTAGGTCTGAACAATTTATGATAACTTGAAGAACTAACTGAATTCTAGGGACCTAATGGTGAAAGGAACCCACTAGTGAAATCTTGCATACCTGGTGACGAAAACTACGGAGAAATTATTTGGATTTTGGGGCTGAACTTGAAGAAGACATCTGCTTGTTCTTGGGAAAACTATCGCCTCTTTTCTCCTTTTTTTCCATCTGAGCTAGATGATTTTTGGAGAATGAGGGTTCTGGGTAGTTTCTGACTAGATATTTAGGCTTAGACTGAGCAACACGACGTAGTTTAGGCACCAAACAACGTAATCTAAGTACCAAACACATAGGGGAAAATACAAATGCGACCCTGACTTAAAAGCTGACGAAGTGACTTCAAGACATGCTTCGCGGGCTGTCTAGAGCACCACGGCCCGTCAAGTGGGTCGTGAAGATGCTCTGCCCGACAAGGCTTCACTATTTCAGGCATAACTTTTTACTCCGGGCTCGAAATTAGGCAAACTCGATGGCGTTGGAAAGAGGACTCAGAGATCTTTAATTTGATAGGTCATTGGACACCTAATACATTTTGTCCTAAACAATATGATCATTTAAAGTTGACCCAACCCTCAAAGTCTGACAAGCCTCTTTCACAAGCCTTTTCACAGCTCGTGTGAAGCTCCACGGGCCGTTTACGCGACCGTGGTTCTTCACAGACTCTTAGGTGTACTTTTCCCTTTTTCACGGGCCACTCTACGGGCCATGTGAAGTTTCATGGACCATCTAGTGGTCTGTGGTCCTTCATAGTGACTAGGGTAGTTCTGTACTCCTTTCACGGGCCACTTCACGGCTCATGTGGAGCTCCATGGGCCATCCAATGGTCTGTGGTCTTTCACCTTTTGCTGGGTGCTCAAACACGGGTAGGGTGACGGGTCGTGGTCCTCTTCACGACTCCTGGACCCTTTTGTAGTTTGCCACTTTCTCTTCTTAAATCCTAGTTTTGATTTTCTTAAGGTGATACAATATCTCCCCCTTGGGATCATTCGTCCTCGAATGAAGACTAAACAAGCTGAGTATGAAGGGAAGGAGCTGCAATCCCTACCACTAAGTATTAGAAACAAATATCTAAGTGAACTGAGTTTCATGAACATGCAAATATGCTGAAATGCAAGGATAACTGAGGTAACAAGATGCTGATACTGAATTACACAAGAGTAAACTGAGAGACTGGAGAGGAACTATTACCTCAAGCTCAAACAGAATCGGAAGGAAAGAGGTGAGGATACTTGGCCATCATGGCTTCTTCTGCTTCCCAAGTAGCTCCCTCTATGGACTGACTCCTCCATAAAACCTTTACTAAAGCGACTTCCTTATTTCTCAACCTACGAACCTGATGGTCAAGAATATCAAGTGGCATCTCCTTATAGCTGAGGCTATCTTTCACAACCACACTCTCTAAAGGTACTATCGATTCCGGATCACCCACACACTTCTTCAACATGGAAATGTGAAAGATTGGATGAACCGCTGCTAGTTTTATTAGCATCTCTAACTCATAAGCCACATTACGAACCCTTTTCAGGATTTTGTAAGGACCTACATACCTGGGACTAAGCTTCCCTTTCTTTCCAAATCTCATCACCCCTTTCATGTGTGACACTTTTAGGAAACTCAATCATCGTTTTCAAACTCTAAGTCCCTTCTCTAAAAATCTACATAGGACATTTGACGACTCTGAGTTGTCTTTAGTCTATCTCTGATGATCTGAACTTTCTCCGTAGCCTCATGAATCGAATCTTTCCTAATCAAGGTTTCTTCACCTACTTCGAACCAACCCTCTAGGGACCCATATCTACGCCCATACAGTGCCTCATGAGGCACCATCTGAATGCTGGAATGGAAGCTGTTATTATAAGCGAACTCTATGAGAGGTAGGTGATCATCCAAACTACCATTGTAATCGATCAGTCAAGCTCTCAACATGTCCTCTAAGGTATGAATGGTACGCTCTGCCTGACCATTCATCTTCGAATGAAATGTTATACTGAGATTTACTTGACTACCAAGACCTTTCTAAAATGATTTCCACAAATGAGAGGTAAGCTGAGGACCTCTATTTGAGATGATAGACAAGGGAACCCCATTCAACATGACTATCTCGCTGATGTAATGTCTGGTGTAATCCTCTATTGAATCAGTAGTCTTGACAACCAAAAAGTGAGCTGACTTAGTGACTCTTTCCACTATCACCCAAATGGAGTCATGATGTTTGCGAGTACGAGGTAAACCCATAATGAAGTCCATATTTACCATTTCCGTCTTCCATGTGGGAATGCTAATCTCTTGAGTCACATCTACTAGTTTCTGATGTTCTACATTAACTTGTTGACAGTTAGGACACTTAGCCACAAAATCTGTGATGTCTCTCTTCATGTTGTTCCACCAAAAGACTTCCCGTAGATCACGGTACATCTTAGTGGCACTTGGATGAATAGAATACCTAGAATTATGGGCTTTTGTAAGGATTTTCTTCCTCAACTCACCCATATTAGGAACACATAAGCAACCCTGGTAACGAAGCACATCATCTCCCTCTTGGGAGAAAACCTCAGCTCTTTGCTGATGAACTTCACCTTTCAACTGAAGTAATATAGGATCGCTATCTTATTTTTCCCTAACCTCCGCTACCAATGAAGATTCTGACCCATTCTGAACTATCACACCACCATCTGACGTGTCCATATGGAAAACTCCTAAGTGAGCAAGCTGGTGAACATCTTTGGCAAATTCTTTATTCTCTTCCTTAACATGTGCCACACTACCTATGGTTAGTCTGTTGAGGGCGTCAGCCACTACATTGGCCTTACCCGGATGATAGAGCACATTCATGTAATAGTCTTTGATGAATTTAAGTCATCTCCTCTGACGAAGATTAAACTCTTTTTGGGTGAACACATACTGGAGGCTCTTATGATTTGTGAACACATCAACATAAGCACCATACAGGGAGTGTCTCAAAATCTTAGGGAAAATAATATGGTTGCAAACTCTAGGTCATGATCCGGGTAGGTCTTTTCATGGACCTTAAGTAGTCTAGAAGCATAAGCTATGACCTTACCATGCTGTATCAACAAACAACCTAGGCCGACCCTGGACACATCATAATAAACCACATAACCGTCTGACCCATCTTGTAGAGTCAAGACAAGAGTTGTAGTCAACCTGGTCTTCAGTTCTGAGAAGCTTTTCTCACACTCATCTTACCACTGAAACTTGACCTTATTCTAAGTCAACTTGATCAATGGGGAATCTATGGACGAAAATCCTTCAACAAATCTCTGGTAGTAACCGCCCAATCCCAAGAAACTTATGATATCAGTTAGAGAGGTAGGTATGGGCCAGTGTTGTACCGCCTCAATTTTCTGAGAATACACTCGGATCCCTTCGATGGATACCACATGACCAAGGAAAACGACCGAGTTTAACCAGAATTCACATTTGTTGAACTTAGCAAATAGTTGGAAATTTTTGAGGGTTTGCAGAACAAATCTCAGATGAGTCACCGGATCTTCCTACTCCGAGAATAAATGAGGATATCATCAATAAAGACGATGACGAACAAGTCCAAATACTGTTTGAACACTTTGTTCATTAAGTCCATGAAAGTTGAGTGGAGCATTTGTTAGTCCAAAAGACATAACTACAAACTTGTAGTGACCATACAGAGTCTTGGAGGCTGTCTTCGATATGTCACTATCTTTGACTATGAACTGATGATAGCCGGATCCGAGGTCTATCTTAGAAAAGCAACTAGCACCTTGAAGTTGGTCGAACAAGTCATCAATCTTGGGATGGGATACTTATTCTTGATTGTGACTTTGTTCAACTGACGATACTCAATGCACATTTTGAGAGAACCGTCTTTCTTTATCACGAACAACATTGGAGCTCCCTGTAACGCCTCGAGGCTATCCCCTTGACGTAAACGCGGGACCTAGGATCACGAGTCACCCCAAGCTAACCCTGAGCTGGCATATCATAAGCATACTTAAACAAATACTGTGCGGAAGCTAAAAACATGAGATATCTGAAATGACGGGAAATATCCAATACTATCTGAATATAAGGAAACTATGAGTTCAATAAAAACTGAAAGATCAAACTCAAAACTAAAGTTGAATCTAGAACTATGTCTGAAATAAGCCTCTAACTGACTAGAGATGCTGGGACATGCCCCAAGCTAACTCTAGCAAATACTGAAAACTGAAATGAAAAGACTAAATATAGAAACATGTCTATTGTCCTCGAAGGATGAGGACCACTGAAGATGCTGAACTGGAGATCGGAAACCGATCTCTGCGTGATCTGAATGCTGAGGACCTGAACCTACATCACGAGAAGATGTAGCTCAGAGTATGCGTCAGCACTTGAAAGGTACTGAGCATGCAGGATATAGAGTATAGCTGAATAAAATACATAACTGAACAAAGCATACTAAGCAATAACATAATCTGAACTGAATGTATATGCTGGAATATACTGAAGACTGAACTAAATGCAATGACCAAGTACTAATTCTGAACATGACATACTGAAATTGAATGCTGAAATATAACAGAAAACCTGGTCGAATGCACTGGAGTCTGACTGTGGGTGCTACTATTAACCGACATAAAACAACGTGAGCTAAACGTGGAGTCTGATGTATACGCCCCATCGAGAGGACCCAATATATCTTGCCAGGGTATAAAGGCATGACTGGCGTGATCACTAAATCTGATGCCCACAGAGGGGACTTACAAACCTATGGAGGCACGTAGATCTGGGACTATACGGGTACGCTGAACCATAGTCCAACACGGTGTTAAGTCTACTCCCAACTAAATATGTATGTAACACATTATGACTGAATTACTGAAATGTTGAATAGCTCAATATACAAACATGCAAAATCTGAGAATGTAACAATTATATACTGATAATGAAACATTCAAAAACTGGGGCATGTATATCTGTTTATCTCACCTAGCTAGTGTAATTCATGAACTAAACGAATCTACACAACTAGGGTTCTTAGGTTCATTCAAAGAACTAAGCAACGATGTCACGAAAACATGATAATCTGATTAAGAACACTATAACAGCTAAATCACAACAATTATCTAAAGTTCTAGAAACCTTAGGTCTAAGCAATATATAGGGAATCAAGAATCTGACTGAATTCTAGGGACCTAGTGGAAGAAAGGAATCCACTAGTGAAATCCCACATACCTGGTGACGAAATTAACAGAGAAATCTTGTGATTTCGGGGCTTGAACTGAAGAAAACTTATTGCGTTCTTGGAAGTGTTTGGTCGCCTCTTTTCTTCTCTTTTGTTCTACGTTTGATGATTTTTTAGTGAATGAATCGCTTAGGGTAAGGTCTGACTAAGTTACTAGGCTCAAACTGACCAAAACTACATAGTTTAGGGATCAAACGACGTAGTTTAAGTGCCCAACGCATAGGGGAAAGGACCAAAATGACCCTGACTTAATTCTGGCGAAGCCCATCCACGGAGGGAACGATGGTCTGTCGTTTGGGTTCGTCGTTCATGATCTGCCCGACAGGGCTTCACTAAAACGAGCATAACTTTTTACTCTGAGATGATATTTTAGCAAACTCAGTGGAGTTGGAAAGAGGATTCAATTATCTACCACTTGGTTGGTCATGGGCCACCTAATTCTTTTTGTGCTAAGCGTTATGACCATTTGAAGTTGACCCAACAATAATTTCCCTCTAAATAGCTACTGACCCTCACCTACGGTCCGTAGGTCCAACCACGGACCATACTGGTCGACCGTGGGTGGGATCAGAGACCATAAATATTTGGTACTCAACGACGGACCCCACCTACAGACCGTGTGTCAGACCACGGACCGTCGGTGGCTTCCGTGGTTCTTGCACAAGGTTTGGAAAGCTGATTTTTTTTTCTATTTTCTCAACTCTGAGGTGTTACAATATCTCCCCCTTGGGAACAGTCGTCCTCGAATGAAGTCTAAACAAGCTGAGTATGGAGGGAAGAAGCTGAAATCCCTACCACTAAGTACTAAAAACTGATATCTAACTGAACTGAGTTCCAAGGACATGCAAATATGCTGAAAATGCAACAACAACTGAAGGAACAAGGTACTAAGACTGAATTTAACCACGAGTAAACTGAGAGACTGGAGAGGAAACTATTATCTCAAGATGAAATGGAATCGGAAGGAAAGAGATGAGGATACTTGGCCTTCATGGCTGCTTCAACTACTCATCCACCTTAGGAACACATAAGCGACCATCTCCCCCTTGGGAGAAAACCTCTACTTTTTGTTGTTGAACTGCACCTTCTGACTGAAATAATATAGGATCACTGTCCTGTTTTCCCTTAACCTCCGCTACCAATGAAGGTTCTGCTCTATTCTGGACTATCACACCACCATCTGATGTGTCCGTAAGACTAACTCCTAAGCGAGCAAGTCGATGAACATCTTTTACTAATTCCTTCCCTTTTTCCTCAACATGTGCTACACCACCCTCTAGAGATCATCTTTCTGGCCTTAAGGTAAGAGATAATTTGACCTATAGTCACTGAGCTACTACCTTTCCATGCTAAGACTGGCTCTTTTGGAACAGAAAATGAACCTAGTTCTACAATCGACTGAGGCATAACAGGAAAGTAACCTATCCATTCCTAGAATGATATCAAAATCTACCATTTCTAACTCTACAAGATCTGCTGAGGTGACTTTCTAAGAGACTGTGACAGAGCAATTTTTGTATACACGTCTAGCTATAACTGGGTCACCAACTGGAGTAGAGACTGAGAAGGGTTTTGAAAGAGTTTCTGGACTGACACCTAAGATTACTGCTATAAAGAGAGTTACAAAGGTAAGAGTAGCCCCTGGATCTAACAATGCATAAACATCTAAATGAAAGACTCGTAACGTACCAGTGACTACATCAGGAGAATCTTCCTGATCCTAGCGAGCCTGGAGAACATATAACCTGCCTTGACGCTGACCGTCACCTGTACCAGATGACACACCCTGCTGAGTTGGGCGACCTGCTGGTGCTGTTGGGCCTGTAGATTGAGCCCTACTATCGTTACCTTCTTGCCCCTGCCTGGCAGAAGGGCAATCCTTCACCCTATGACCAGCCTGACCACACCCAAAGCATCCTTCCCTGCCTGCAAGATGATTAACGTTTCAAGCATACCTCATCAAATTCTAGGTGCGAACGATCGCTAAGTAGTATAAAACCCAACAATTGAGTTGGGGTTGAATCCCACAGGGAGCGGTACGTGTTCAAATTCAATTAAGAAGTACAAATGTGATCTAACTAGCTATAGGAATAGATATTATCGGAAAAAGACATATAAAATAAAAGGGTGACATGAATGTTAAATTGGGGTTTTTGAGTTGTCAAATTATCAACTACAATCAGTCAAATAGCAATGAGATAACAATAAGGAGAGAAATTCTCGGGATGTGATCGATTATAGGTGAAGTTCGATATATGGGTAATTGAGAATACTAGTAAACAACTAAATATCAGTTGGTAGGCTACACCATAATTGAAATAGCTTTCTCTCGAACAACTATTCGGCTTCAAGTGATTTCTCTCAAACATCAACAAGCACAGCAATTAAGAACAACCCAAAACCTTAATGCATCTTCTCTCTCGAGCAAGATGGGTAAGACTGGGTTTAGGATTCACTCTCTCGAGCTAAACCCATATCAACCTAATACATACAAATCATTAATCAATAATTTTAGTCCTAAAACCTCTTTCTCGAGCAAGCCAAGAAAGCTAAAATAGAACAGCATTCGCAACTATAATTCTTAAATTAAACCACAATTAATGATTAAATCCACTTCAAAATAGCATTTAGACTAGTAATTAACGATACCCATAAACTAATTCAACCCATAATCACATGATCACACCCCAAGAATTGGGGTTTTAGTCAAACATCATAAAAAGATAAAAACCGTTACCGAATCGATTAGCCATCAATTGGGTCAGAGGAATTTAAGCTTTACAATGCTCCAATTTGAAGAAAATTAGAAACCCACTTGTGAAATCTCCAAGTTGAGTCTCAAAACACTCAAGTCTCCTAAGAGAACTGTTCTCCACTAAAAAATGGATTCCAGAGATAGATAAAAATCTCTCCGTTTTTCTCTTCTCTCTCGAACAACTGTTCAAAATCCTATTTATAGTTGCCAAAAATAAGCCACGAAGGGCTCTTCGGCGAAGTAAGTCTGCCTTGCCGAACAACTCGGCGAGTCGCCCTTTGATCTCTTCCATCGCCCTTTTGCCTTGCCATTCAGCATCCTCAAGGTCTGTAACTTTGGGTGATCTATATTGGCTTCGCAGGACTACTCGGCGATCCGCCGGCTGCTCTTTTTTGTTGCCTACTTGTTTCTTTCCTTCAGGGCTTGGCACACTGGAACTTTAGGCGGTCTGATAGCCACTCGGCGATTCGCCAAATGACCTTGGCGATCACCAGGCTTGCCTTTCTTCATTTCTTCAGCTTGTTTTGTTCCTTTTTGCATGTTAGTGTCCTTGCTTTGCTCCTAAATCCATATACCTGGAAATCAAGGCATTAACATCAGATTATAGCACAATTTAGTCATTTGAGGACACTAAATCTATCAAAACAAAGCCCTAAATGAGTCCAAATCTCAGACTCGTCAACACCCCCAACTTAAACTTTTGCTTGTCCTCAAGTAAAAACTCAAGTTCAGCAGTTCAAAAAGGATGCCTCAAACAGTGCTACATAAGACTCAGCATGAATGCACAAAACAAGACTCAAATTACTTATGGAATGATCAATTGTGCACTCAAAGATTCAAATTGTGACTCACCTCACCATTATCAAAGATGCTCAAGTTCACAATACTTGCTTCAAATGTAAGTTCAAGCTCAACACGGGTACTCAAATGCCCTCACAACAAAGATGATTCCATATTCACACAAAGTTCTTCAACAATTTATAGTTCTGGAATCACATACGACTCTCACACTCACAAAAATGAACACATACATGACTTCACCCATAGGTTTGCCTTATTTTCCAATCAACACTTGTTTCAGCTCACTCAAGATCACAAAGGTCTTTTCAAGGCTTTTAATGGGGCTGAGTATACAGGTATAGTCATTTAGGCTCAGTGGCTTTCACCCTCATGAAGTGTGGCCAGAACATCACATTCCTCCTTTTCTTTAACATTTCAAACATGCTCATAATCCACCCCATTATTCAACTTCTTATGAATTACCGGGCACCCTATTTCTTTTGCAATTTTCATCACTTATTTCACAACTTTTTCATTCTTTTTCTTTTTTTCTTTTTGTTCTAACATGGAGGGCTTCCATCTTTATCAAAACCATTCTCAAAAGGGGGATTTTTCACACTTCTTATATTACCTTCTCTTTCCACCACACCCCCAAAACCACACTTCATAAGAGTTATGGATTAATAGATAAAGAGGGGTCACAATTGTTCAAGTTTCTTCCAAGAAAAGGGTAAGGCTCAATAGGGTTCAAGCAAGGTTCACACATCTCACAAGGTTGGCCACAAAAGAGGTATATTTTCAAATCGTTTCACTCTCCAAAATCATTGCCGAAGATCATTTCAAGTGCTTGCCTCACTTAGTCAATAGGACCAATGGGGCAAATTCTAGGTGTTATCACACAATGGTTCAAAGTAAGCTCATCACACAAGGAATTGACACCAATATCAAACAAGACTCCACACTTTCGCTAGTGTGCAATGTTCATCACAAGAGGCTCATTCGATAACCGGCTAGTCACAACGAGATGCTAAAAGTTCACACATTGTCTATGCAACTTCATGGGCCTCATCGTAGCCGCACATTCATTTCATTCAATTAAGAGCAATATTCAAGTCATCGATATTGATCATCACCGACACTCAATTTTTCACAAGAACAACCACATTCATACACACAAGAGGTGGCACAAATTTTTTAAAATAGGTCAAAACCATTCCATTAAAAACAAGGATCCACAAGCTCAAACATCCACAAAATTTAAATCAAAACACACTAATAGATCATAAAACCCAATATTCACCAATATTCACAATTAAAATCAAAACACAAGAGGTAGGTATGGATATACCTCACCCCACCCACAAAAGAAAAGCAGTTGTCCTCAAATGAAATTAAACAACAAAAATCAATAAAAATGACAGAGAGGGAGGTAAATAATGATCCTGTCTACACAGTCGCTCCATCTGTCTGGGCATCAATGCCCGGGGTCACACTCTGAATCTGGGCATCATTTCCCGGGGTAATAGCAACACTGGCTCAACTAGAGCCTGCCATAGAGGTGTCTGCCAATGATGTCTGAATGACTGATTGCACTATCGTCTTCTCTAAATCAGGCAAGTCTCCATAGATGGTCGCCTCCTGGACATCGAGCTACTCCTCGTCTGTCTCCTCCTCTGACTCAACAACCGCTATATCCTCAATAGTCTCATCTTCAGTGGTGGCCAGAAGCATATCACAACTCGCCGGGACATCTGACCTCAGAGCATCAGGAGCCTCTGCCGACTCAAATAGCGAGGTGAAGTCTATGGACTTTAGATGGTCCACATCCTTCCTCAACTCAGAAACCTAGGTTTTCAAAGTCGTAACCTCAGTAGTAATCCCCTGTCGACTCTCACAAGTTTCAACTCTCACCGTGAGAGCATCAATAGATGTCTGGATGGGTGTCAAAGCAGCTAAAATGGCTCAGTCAATCATCCAAGGCACCTCGGCCTCTAGCTAGGTGCCCCATCTTGAGGAGCATGGCATGACTGATCAGAATCCTCGAGGCAGCGGTACCTGAAGTAGAAGGCTGGGAGGCAGTGGTAGAACGACGGGCCTGAAAAGGGGTGGAAGTAAATCTACCTGAAGGCGTGGAGGCCGGAGTAGGCAAAGTTACCTCTGCAGGTATAAACTCAACATCAACCTCTGGGGATGTATCCACCGGAGATGCTCTCTTCCTATCTACCTCATCACGTGTGTACTCAGCCTATATGCGCCTGATATCTGTGGAGGATGTGGGGGTGACCTCAATGTCCCTCTTCTCGTCAAGAGGAACTCCAGCCCACCGACATAGCTCTGTAATAAGAACTGGGAATGGTAGGGACGTCTGGCCCTGTTTAGCCCTCATGGCCATCTCCTTCTTTATAATCAGTCACAAGTTGACCCGCTTCCTAGCGATGTTGGATCTGAGACAGGCCACCTTTGGGTGGTGGAGAATGGACTCATTCTGTGAAGGCATGATTGAGCTGTTGATGAACTTGAACCAATATCGGGCTGCTATATTCAAGTCTTTCTTCTCAATAAGGGCTCCAGCCTCCATCCAACTAGGGGTGGTGTTAAAAATGAGGGGGGCGCCTACCCTTTAGGTCATCCAGAGTCTATGTTGTAGTCATGCCCTCATAATCATGCTCAAACCCTATAGCTCTGTCAAGGACAACATTGATATGATCGATGTTACATCCCACTGTCTTCCCCTGAACTACCATGGACTCCACCAGTCTGAAGGCACTAGCCTTCTTCTTCCCCTGGGGGTACTAGATCACCGTATGCCGGATAGAACTCTCAGGCCCAGGTGGGAATGTAGGGGCCATGGGGCCTGGTGAATATGTTGAACCTGTGGTACCGGAGTGTGTCCCACACAAGAGGGTACATGTCTATCACTCTATCCGTGGATAAGCGTTTCTCTTCAAGAATGGTCCTTAGTCCCTCGGACTTTAGCCTGTTGAATAACCAGGGAGGAGGACCCTGAACTGGTGGTGCTGGAACCACCGTCTGTGCCAGAGCTGGCACTGTATCATCAGCAGGAGGGGTAGACTCCGGTATCCTAAATGGATCTTGGTGAACCCTTGCATGAATCTCTGCTCGCCAGGAGTGAAGTAACTGCTCATCCTCAGGCTCGAAGAATGAGGACTGAGAATTAACAGAATCCCTATAACTGCCGGAGTTATGCTCCGGTCTCTTAGTTACGGGTGCTTTGCCTTTGCCCTTGCCTCCCTTCGGAGGTGCTTTCTTGCCTTTTTGGAAGAAGCAGCAACTCCCTCATTGATTACTATGTCCCGTGCTCATTTGCGGGGCGTCATTCAACTTTTGTCCCAGTTCATCCTAGCCATATCTGCAAAACAAATCAAAAAGAGTTAGAAAATACCCAAGAAAAATTGCAGAATTCAGGTTGCAGAAAGACTCGCCGAACGAATCAGCGAGTCGCCGAGTCACTTTGTCGAGTCAGATTGGGCTCGCTGAAAGGACTGGCCTAAAAAATTCCCAGAAAAATGACAGGTCGGTGATGTGTAGGCCCTTCGGTGAATCGGCTACATCACTCGGCGAGCTCAGACTAGCCCGCCAAAATTAACAGTGAGTTTTAGGGGTTAGGGGCGCAGAAAGGGCGATCAAGGGAGACTTTCGGTGAGTTATCAAGTGAACTCCGTGAGCTCAGGCTTCCCGCCGAAAGTTACATACTCAAACCTAGCCAAAATACAAAATTAAAGGCAATCAAGGGGGACATTGGCGAACCGTCGAACGGTTTGGTGAGCTCGACTGAGCTCGTCAAACTGCCCAACGTGCCAAATTTCAACCCCATTTTCCAAACTCAAGCCCGTAGCCCCCGAAAATAAAATCAAGCACAAACAACACTCAATTCATACAAGACCCATGCCTCCAGGGTACTCAGATTTTCCCCGATTTGGCAAAAATTGGCCATTTGATGACTTTTGCCCTTAAGAATGACGTCAACCGCTCTATCATTGGGCAAGTTACGTCATTTGGGACAATTTGAGGGTTACTCAAATATCACCCAACAAGACCCAACAAACATTAACCACAACCCAATAATTTATAATCAATTTTAACCCACAAAACTAAGGGAATCATCATTTTAAGCAAATAGGCACAATTTTGAAATACAAAATAGGGAATCCAACACATCAAATACGATTCAAACACAGGCCCAACACATAACAACATGATTTTACCAAATACATTCGAGTTCAACCAATAACCCAGAGTTTGGGGTTCGGAAAACCAACCTTTGAGTCGAATGAAGAATTTGATATGGTAGGCGGCAATGTAATCCAAATCCACACGCGAGATACAAGAACACAATGCGACAACAATAGAAAAATATGGAAAATCTAGAGTGCGGGTGAGAGATTACGGGGTTTGAAATGTGGGAATATGAAAGATTTTGAATTTTTAAACCGTTTGGCCTTTTAAAACCTTACAGATCGCAGTCCTTTGGGCGGTATTAGTAGACCATGCCGAACCACTCGGTGATGCGCCGAGTGGTGACTTACCTCATCGAGTTTTACAGAACCTCCAATTAATTTGGGGGTCCAAATGGCGGACAAAGTCGGGCTCGCCGACCTCTTCAGCGAGTCGCCGACTGGACTCTTGGCTCATGAACCTGCACATTCTCAAACACACTCCACTTTCCAACCAGCACAATCAACACCCGTTATTCAAAAGAAATATTAAAAAAATAAAAACTTAGGTTGCCTCCCGAGAATCGCCTTATTTAACGTTGTGGCACGACGCAAGTACCCATTCAAGCTTCATTCTAGGGTTTTGCCATAGTATCACTAGGCAACTCCCCTTGTTGTCTTGGGTTTAGATGACACGCAATTTTCCCCATTTGGGTCTCCAGCTTCTTGATAGAGATGGAATGAGAGGTCACCGTCTGGTTAAGAGTCGATACATCTTCCTTCATTTCCTTCAACACTTTATCGGACCCTTCAACCTCGTTAAGAATGTGTGAGAGCATGTCTTCCATACGGCCACCCTCAGAGTCTTTGGGCTTTTGACGCTCATGGGGAGGCACATACCTATCCTTCTCCCCTTCTCTTTCCTTCCAAGAGGTGTTAAGATCACGCCACTCTCTGTCACGGTCTCTACGGTCCTCATCTCTATTCCAACCTTGATTACTACCCGGTCTTGGGTAGTTAGCACGATAACCTCCTCCTTGGTTGGTTAGGAAGTTCACTTCCTCGTTGTTCGGAGCTTCAAACCTTTCATCATCAGGGCTCACTCCACCAACACCCACAGCATTTACACTCTTTGAATCAGCACCCATGACGTTCTTACCCAAGATATTCAGCTGCGTCATCATTTTAGCCATGTTCTGTTCTCTCTCTTGATCTTTTTTGATCTGTTTGTTTGTCAATTTATAAGTGAGAGGAGAGACTTGGTCTTCTCGAGTGTACCATGCCCTGTGTATCTTGGTCTTCTCGAGTGTACCATGCCCTGTGTATCTTGGTCATGCAATCAAGGAGTTGGCAAGCTATCGCATAGGGTTGTTGCATTAAACCACCAGAAGAAAGTTAGTTAGCCACTCCCTTGTTCACCGAATCGAGGCTTCTATAAAAATATTGCAGCAGCACATTATCGGGAAGTCCATGAGTTGGGCATTGCAGCACCATCTTCTTAAACCTCAGCCAAATCTCATGTATTGGCTCACCTTCCAAACGCTTGAAGCTTTGGATACTATTCCTAAGAGTCATCATCTTTGAAGGGGGAAAGAATCGCACTTGGAATGCAGTAATAAGCTCGTCCCACGAAGTGATAGAATCTTTTGGCAACTCAGCCAACCACTTGCGTGTGTCTCCCATCAAATAAAATGGGAACAACCTCAACCAGACCGATTCTTGAGATGTGTTATTAAATGAGAACGGTCCACAGACATCAAAAAAAATTTCTTATATGCTCATGGGGATTCTCATGAGCTAGCCCACCAAACAAACCTTTCAGTTGAAGGAACTGAAGCGTAGTGCTTGTGATGTGAAATACATTGTTCCCTTTAGTTGGAGGCAAACAGATGGCCCCAACACCACCCATTTGGGCTGGGTCATTGACATCGTTGAGGTTGTCGACATTATCTTGGTGGCCCACTTGGCTACCATTAATTCCATTAACGCTCATTTCCTCCTCTGTTTTAACAAGCAACAGAAAACCAAAAAAAAAAAAAAGTAAATTCAACTATAACTACAAAGATCACAATTCAACTTCAATAAAAGAATTTTAAACAACACCACTCCCCGGCAGCGGCGCCATTTTAATTGACTTTTCAAGCACACCTCATCCAATTCTAGGTGCGAATGATCGTTAAGCAGTATAAAACCCAACAATTGAGTTGGGGTCGAATCCCACAGGCAGCGGTACGTGTTCAAATTCAATTAAGAAGTACAAATGTGATCTAACTAGCTATAGGAATAAATATTATCGGAAAAAGACATATCAAATAAAAGGGGTGACACGAATGTCAAATGGGGGTTTTTGGGTTTTCAAATTATCAACTACAATCAGTCAAATAGCAATGAGATAACAATAAGGAGAGAAATTCTCGGGATGTGATCTATTATAGGTGATGTTTGATATATGGGTAATTGAGAATACTAGTAAGCAGCTAAATATCAGTTGGTAGGCTAGACTATAATTGAAATAGCTTTCTCTCGAACAACTATTCCGCTTCAAGTGATTTCTCTCGAACATCAACAAGCACAACAATTAAGAACAACCAAAAACCTTAATGCATCTTCTCTCTCGAGCAAGATGGGTAAGACTGGGTTTAGGATTCACTCTCTCGAGCTGAACCCATATCAACTCAATACATACAAATCATTAATCAATAATTTTAGTCCTAAACCCTCTCTCTCGAGCAAGCCAAGAACACTAAAATAGAACTGCATTTGCAACTACAATTCTTAAATTAAACCACAATTAATGATTAAACCTACTTCAAAATAGCATTTAGACTAGTAATTAACGATACCTATAAACTAATTCAACCCATAATCACATGATCACACTCAAAGAATTGAGGTTTTAGCCAAACATCATAAAAATATAAAAACTGTTACCGAATCGATTAGCCATCAATTGGGTAAGAGGAATTTAAGCTTTACAATGCTCCAATTCGAAGAAAATTAGAAACCAACTTGTGAAATCTCCAAGTTGAGTCTCAAAACCCTCAAGTATCCTAAGAGAACCGTTCTCCACGAAAAATGGATTCCAGAGATAGATAAAAATCTCTCAATTTTTCTCCTCTCTCGAACAACTGTTCAAAATCCTATTTATAATTGCCAAAAATAAGCCACGAAGGGCTCTTCGGTGAAGTAAGTCGAGCATGTCGAACCACTCAGTGAGCTGCATTTTGATCTCTTCCATCTTCCTTTTGCCTTTCCATTCAGCATCTCCAAGGTCTGTAACTTTGGGCGATCTATCTTGGCTTTGCGGGACTACTCGGCGATCCACCGACTGTTCCTTTTCATCGCTGACTTGGTTCTTTCCTTCAGGGCTTGGCATACTGAAACTTTAGGTGGTCTGATAGCCTCTCGGTGATTCGCCAAATGACCTTGGCGATCATCAAGCTTTCCTTTCTTCATTTCTTCAGCTTATTTTGTTCCTTTTTGCCTGTTAGTGTTCTTGCTTTGCTCCTCAATCCATATACCTGAAAATCAAGGCATTAACATCAGTTTATAGTATAATTTAGGCATTTGAGGACATTAAATCTATCAAAACAAAGCCCTAAATGAGTCCAAATTTCGGACTCATCACAAGACACTCCCCCGAATGGTTCTTACCACACTTTGGACAAGTTGGGTAGGTCCTATTTCCTGAAACACTCTCTTGAGACTAAGAGACTTGTGCCCTACGATTTTGATCCTGTCGAAACTGTGAGTGATTTCCACCACCCGATTTCTGCTGAGAGTACTCATAGATACCTGTTCTAGCCTTTTTCTTATGCTTAGCCAATTCCCTAAGCTTGTCTCCCTCAACCTGCTGAGCATGAGTCATAAGCCTAGAGATATTCATATCTTCTAGCAACATAGCATTCCTACACTATGTTTTCACCAAGTCGGATACCCCAAACAGAAACTTACTCATTTGTGCCCTCGAATCAGCAACCATATGTGGAGCATACCTGGAGAGTTGAGTGAACTTCAGCCCGTACTCTTGGACTGACATGGTACCTTGTCTCAAATCATGAACTCTTGTGCCTTAGCTTCTCTCAACTCCCTTGGGAAGAACATGTCTAGAAAAGCTCTAGTAAAACACTCCCAAGTCATAGGAACTGCATCCGTACCTCTTTTTTCTTTCCACTGAGTAAACCAAATGTGAGCTACATCCTTAAGCTGATAGGATGCCAACTCTACCCTATCATTTCCAGTCACTTGCACCACTCCAAATATTTTATTAACCTCAACAATGAAGTTATGGGGGTCCTCACCAACTTGCGACCCTAGAAACTCAGGCAGATTCATCCTAACAAAATCTCAAACTCTAGGTGCCACTGATCTGCAATTTCTATTAGTAGGAACTGGAACCTGCTGATTATTCTGATTAGTCATACTCTGAGCCAAAATTTGAATCGCATTCCAAAACTCTACATTCGAAACCTCATGGTCTAGGACGGGAGGAACTGCGTTAGCGTTGCGTGCATTAGCATTTCTTGGGTAAGCTCTACGAGAAGGCATGATCTGAAACGCATAATGATGGATTAGAAAACAAGAAGTTTGATTCATACCTTACGCACGATAAGAGTATCAAAGAAAGTAAAGTTTTCCTAAAACACTTCGTAGCCTCCCTCTCATTAGATGTGGTGACTTCACATCCATGAAAGTACTCTACCTAGTGCGGCTTTCAGATATCCTAGGACTCTTAAACCTAATGCTCTAATACAATGTTTGTCATGCCCCTAGGTTATCCCCTTGACGTAAACACGGGACATAGGATCACGAGTGACCCCAAGCTAACCCTGAGCTGGCATATCATAAGCATTCTTAAACAAATATTGTGTGGAAACTAAAAACATGAGATATCTGAAATGATGGGGAATACCTAATACTGTCTGAATATAAGGAAACTATAAGTTTAAAAACAACTGAAAGATCAAACTCAAAACTAAAGTTGAATCTAGTACTACGTCTGAAATAAGCCTCTAACTGACTAGAGATGCTGGGACATGCCCCCAGCTAACTCTAGCAAATACTGAAAACTGAAATGAAAAGACTAATTATAGAAACATGTCTACTCTCCTTGAAGGATGAGGACTCACCACTACAGCTGCTGAACTGGAGATCGGGAACCGATCTATGTGTGATCTGAGTGCTGAGGACCTGAACCTACATCACGAGAAGATGTAGCGCAGAGTATGCGTCAGTACTTGAAAGGTACTGAGCATGTAGGATATAGAGTATAGCTGAATAAAATACATAACTGAACAAAGCATACTGAGCAATAACATAATCTGAACTGAATGTAAATGTTGGAATATACTGAAGACTAAACTAAATGCAATGACCAAGTACTAATTCTGAACATGACATACTGAGACTGAATGCTGAAATATAACTGAAAACCTGGTCGAATGCACTGGAGTCTGACTATGGGAGCTACTATTAACCGACATAAAACCACGTGAGCTAAACGTGGAGTCCGATGTATAAGCCCCATCGAGAGGACCCAATATATCTTACCAGGGTATAAAGGCATGACTGGCGTGATCACTAAATCTGATGCCCACAGAGGGGACTTACAAACCTACAGAGGCATGTAGTTCTGGGACTATACGGGTACGCTGAACCCTAGTCCAAATCGGTGTTAAGTCTACTCCCAACTAAATATGTATGTAACACATTATGACTGAATTACTGAAATGCTGAATAGCTTAATATACTAACATGCAAAATCTGAGAATGTAACAATTATATACTGATAATGAAACATTTGAAAACTGGGGCACGTATATCTATTTATCTAACCTAGCTAGTGTAATTCATGAACTAAATGAATCTACACAACTAGGGTTCTGAGTTTCATGCAAAGAACAAAGCAATAAAGTCACGAAAACATGATAATCTAATTAAGAACACTATAACAACTAAATCACAACAATTATATAAAGTTCTAGAAACCCTAGGTCTAAGCAATATATAGGGAATCAAGAATTTGACTGAATTCTATGGACCTAGTGGAAGAAAGGAATCCACTAGTGAAATCCCACATACCTGGTGACAAAAATTCACGGAGAAATCTTTCGATTTCGGGATTGGAACTGAAGAAAACTTGTTGCATTCTTGAAAGGGTTCGGGTCGCCTCTTTTCTTCTCTTTTGTTCTAAGTTTGATGATTTTTTAGTGAATGAATCGCTTAGGATAAGATCTGACTAAGTTACTAGGCTCAAACTGACCAAAACTACGTTGTTTAGGGATCAAACGATGTAGTTTAAGTGCCCAACGCATAGGGGAAAGGACCAAAATGACCCTGACTTAATTCTGGTGAAGCCCAGTCACGGAGGGAACGACGGTCCGTCGTTTGACCTACCGGCCATTGTTTGGGTTCGTCGTTCATGATCTGCCCGACAGGGCTTCACTAAAATGAGAATAACTTTTTACTCGGAGATGGAATTTTAGCAGACTCAGTGGCGTTGGAAACATGATTCAATTATGTACCACTTGGTAGGTCATGGGCCACCTAATTCCTTTTGTGCCAAGGGTTATAACCATTTGAACTTGACCTAACAACAATTTCTCTCTAAATGGCTACTGACCCTTACCTACGGTCAGACCTACGATCCGTAGGTCCAAACCATGGACTGTACTGGTCAACCGTGGGTGGGATCAGAGACCATAAATATTTGGTACTCAACAACGGACCCCACCTACTGACCGTGGGTCAGACCACGGACCATCGGTGGCTTCCGTGGTTCTTGCACCAGGTCTGGAAAGCTGTAATTTTTTTCTATTTTCTCAAATCCGAGGTTTTACACACCCCATGGAGAGATATTGGGTCTGATGAAGCCTTTATCTAGAAGGTCTTTCAATTTTTCTTTCAATTCCTTAAGCTCTGCTGGAGCCATTCTGTAAGGAGGAATCGAAATAGGCTCGGTATTAGGAAGGAGAACTATTCTGAAGTCGATTTCCCTTTCGGGGGGACTCCGAGAAGATCTTCTGGAATAATCTCTAGAAACTCATTTACGACTGGGACAGACTCAAGAGTTGGGATTTTGAAGTTTGAATCCTTAACCTGAATAAGATGATAGATATACCCTCTAGAAATAATTGTTTTGGCCTTAAGGTAAGAGATAAATCTACCTACAGGCAGTGAGTTACTACACTTCCATTCTAAGATTGGCTCGCTTGGAAACTGAAACTGAAGGATCCTAGTTCTACAATCGACTGAGGCATAACATGAATGTAACCAATTCATGCCTAGAATGATATCAAATCTACCATTTCTAACTCTACAAGGTCTTCTAAGGTGAATTTCAGGGAAACTGTGACAGGGTAATTTATGTATACATGTCTAACAATAACTGGCTCATCAACTGGAGTAGAGACTGAGAAGGGTTCTGAGAGAGTTTCTAGACTGACACCGAAGTTTACTGCTATATAAAGAGTTACAAAATAAAGTATAGCCCCTGGATCTAACAATGCATAAACATCTAAATAAAAGACTTGCAACGTACTAGTGACCACATCAGGAGAATCTTCTTGGTCTTGGCGAACCTGAATAGCATTTGACCTGTTCTGGCACTGACCACGACCTGTACTAGATGAGGCATCCTGCTAAGTGGGGCAACCCGCTGGAGCTACTGAAGTTGTAGATTGGGCCTTGTTACCTCCTTGTCCTTTCTTCGTAAAAGGGAAATCCTTCCAACTATGACCAGACTGACCACACCTAAAACACCCCTCTCTGCTAGCAAGACACTCACCCGGATGGTTTTTACCACACTTTGGACAAGATGGAAAACTCATGTTACCTGAAGCACTCCCCTGAGACTTAGAGCCTGATGCCTTCCCTTTCTGGTCCTATTAAAACCTGGGGATGGAGCGCTAGCTGATGAAGGCACTGAGGCTGTAGACCTATGCTGAAATTGTGAGTGATTTCCACCACCAGACCTATGCTGAGAGTATTCATAGTTGCCTGTTCTTGCCTTTTTGTTATCCTTTTCCATTTCCTTGAGCTTATCTCCCTCAACCTTCTGAGCATGGGTCATTACTGTTGGGATATATATATCCCCTATTAGCATAGCATTCCTGCACTCGGTCTTCACCAGATCAGATACTCTAAATAAAAACATGATCATTTGTGCTCTTGGATCGGCAACCATATGTGGAGCATACCTAGAGACCTGAGTGAACTTCAGCCCGTATTATTGGACTTACATCGACCCCTGCCTCAAGTTCATAAATTCCTGGGCCTTAGCCTCCCTCAACTCTCTTGGGAAGAACCTGTCCAGAAAAGCTCTAATAAAACAATCCCAATTCACAGGAGCTGCATCCGTACCCCTGTTGTCTTTCTACTGCGTGAACCAGATATGAGCCATATCCTTAAGTTGATAGAATGCCAGCTCAACACTATCAGTACTAGCCACTTGCATTACCTCCAGAATGTTGTTGACCTCACCAATGAAGTTTTGTGGGTCCTCACAAACCATCGACCCTAGAAACTCTAGTGGATTTATATGAACAAAGTCTCAAAGCCTGGCTGCAGCTGATTCACCAGTGGGGTCTGCAGGAATTGGGGGTTGCTGATTTTTTTGGTCGGCTACGGTCTGAGCCAAAAGCTCGATCGCATTACGGAACTCTGCATTCGTACCCTCATGGTTCAGGACTGGAGGAATTGCGTTAGCTTTTCGGGCATTAGCTCTATGAAGAGGCATGAACTGAAAGGCATAACAATAGATTAGATAGGAAAAGTTGAATGACACTTCACGCACGATAGAATTAGCAAAAAAAGGGAAATTTTCTTAGAACACCTAGTAGCCTCCCTCTCATAGGTGTGGCGCGCTTCATACTCATGAAAGAGACTCTACTTAGTGCAGATTTTAGACACCCTAGGACTCTTGAACCTGATTCTCTGATACCAAGTTTTTCACACCCCGAGGCTACTACATAGACGTAACACGGGACATAGGATCACAAGTGACCCCAAACTAACCCTAAGTATGGCATATCACAAGAATACTGAATATATAAATAAGATAAGCGGAAGCATAACTAATAAATGAGTCAAAACTAAAGGACTCCAAATGAAAATCTATCTGAACATCTGGAGAAACAACCCCAAAACACTTAACACTGACTCTATCTCTGAAAGCCTTTACTAATGATGACCTGCTGGGTCAAGTCCCCAGCTAACTCAAAAAAATACTGAAAGACTAAAAATAAGCTAACTAAACCAAACATAAAGAAACTCCCTTAAACTATGAGGACTCACCACTGAAGTTGTTGAGTATGGGCTGGAAATCGTACTAAACGTGATCTGGATGCTGAGCGCCTGAACCTACATCATAGCCCAAAGTATACACCAGTACTTTGAATGTACTGATCATGCAGGATATAGATACTAAGCTGGACAATGTAAACAAAACAATATAGTACTCACAATATAGACTCAGCATGGCAATATAGGCTGTACTGAAGTATAACTGAAAATTGAGCTAGATGCAATGACTGAGTACTAATCATGAAGATAACATGCTAAACTTAATATTGAACTAAATGTTGATAACATCGCAATGCAATAAGAGTATGACTGTGGGAGCTACTATTAACCGGCATAAACCACGTGAGCTAAACGTGGAGTCCGATGTATACGCCCCATCGAGAGGACCCAATATACCTTGCCAGGGGTATAAAGGCATGATTGTGACGTGATCACTAAAATTGATGCCCAACAGAGGGGACTTCTGAACCTACGTTGGCATGTAGTTCTGGGAATGTGAGGATACGTTGAACCCTAGTCCAACTCGATAATAAATTTACTCCCAACTGAATATGTATATAGCTAAAATGCCACTGAAATACGGAGTAGCTCAAAATACTGACATCCTATCTGAAAATGCAACATAAATATACTGAAAGATATGATATTCAAGTTCTGAATCATGATTTTCTGATTGATTTACCTAGCAAGTATAATTCATGAGTACTGATAACTAATACAAGCTAGGATTCTAAATTCTATACATGGAACTATGCAAATTTTCCAAGAAACATGTTATTTAGAATCGTGGAACCATAGTAGCTAAAGTCACAATGAATCTCCAAGATTTTTGAAACCCTAGGTCTAAACAATTTATGAGAACTTGAAGAACTTACTGAATTCTAGGGACCTAATGGGTAAAAGGAACCCACTAGTGAAATCCCACATACCTGGTGAAGAAAACTATGGAGAAATCCTTTGGATTTCGGGGTTGAACTTGAAGAAGATATCTGCTTGTTCTTTGGTAAACTATCGCCTCTTCTCTCCTCTTTTTCTTTCTAAGCTAGATAATTTTAGGAGAATGAGGGTTTTAGGTAGTTTCTGACTATATTATTAGGCTTAGACTGAGTAAAACAACGTAGTTTAGGCACCAACTAACGTATTATAAGTACCAAACGCATAGGGGAAAATACCAATGCCACCCTGACTTAAAAGCTGACGAAGTGACTTCAAGATAGGCTTCACGGGCCGTCTAGAGCACCACGACCCGTCAAGTGGGTCGTGAAGATGCTCTGCCCGACAGGGCTTCACTATTTTTGGTATAACTATTTACTCCGGGCTAGAAATTAGGCAAACTCGGTGGATTTGGAAAGAGGACTCAGATATCTTTAATTGGATAGTTCATGGGCCACCTAATAGATTTTGTGCTAAAAGATATGATCATTTGAAGTTGACCAAAATCTCAAAGTCTGACAAGCCTTTTTCATGAGCCATTTCACGGCTTATGTGAAGCTCCAGGGGGCCGTTTAGGCTACCGTGGTTATTCACAAACTCTTGGGTGTAGTGTGCCCTTTTTCACGGGCCACTCATGGGCCGTGTGAACTTCCCTGGACCCTCTAGTGGTCTATGGTCCTTCACAGTGACTCGGTTGTTCTATGCTCCTTTCATGGGCAGGGTGACGGGTCGTGGTCCTCTTCACAGCCTGTGGACCCTTCTGTAGTTTGCCACTTTCTCTTCTTAAATCTTAGTTCTGATTCTTTTAAGGTGTTACAATAATGTCTCAATTTAGAAACTCTTTCTCCATCGGAAAAAAGATGCATTGGATAGAATCAAACATGTCCAAATGTCGAGGCTTATATATGGATGATAATGAATATTGCGCACTCTTGAAGGATGAGTTCATCCTAATTCAAATTTTCTCTCTACTTATGAAGAGAAGACGTGATTCTTAATTTTGAAGAAGGGGAGGAGCGGAAAATTTGATTTGGCTGGTAGATAAATATATGGAGAAAAAGGTTTAATTTATTTACTAAAAATAAATATATACCAATCAATTCAAATTCAAAGGTAGGGGCATCTAGGGAACATATACCTTCAAACTCTTCTCTATGGGGAACAAAAAGGTTCGCAAAACCAATTGACGAAAGTGGTATGCCTCATCTATGATTTAACCCTAGTTATGGCAAGACATGATGCAAGATATAAATGTCTATTGATGTCAGCTCAACAAACATACAACAATAACCGATTGAAGAAGAAAATGATGATCTTGCATGCATGCATTTCCCAAAAAACACAGAGATATCGACCGTCCGAGTCATGAAGGGTGTGAAATTGATACTGTTTGGATTTTGGTTTTCTTGGCTTCAGTTGTGTATGTCTTTCAAATCCATTATCCTTGTAACCAAATGACCCCTAGTATTGTGCAAGAAACTTTGTAAATATTTTGCACCGTCAATTTATCTAATGAGGCGATGCAAAGTCACAATGTTGGTGATGTTGCAATAGTACCTTATTGAGACTATGTTGATACATAAAGTCCTTATTAGGTATGCTATCTTATAAAAGCTTCTACATATAGAAGGATAATATCATACTAGAGATTGGCTAAGTGATCTTGTTTTTGTCTCAACTTCTTATATGGCTAGAAAGACTAGTCCTTATACACGTCTTATGGATAAGAGTTGAAGGGGAAGTCAAAGAAATAATCAAGGACATGTATGCCTATTAATTGGGTATGAGGTCCTAAGTTATCCTGTAAAAGTAGTTTCTAAGTTATTTGTCTTTGTATGTTCTTTGGCAAATAAAAGAGGAATGCTAATATAAAATTATCAAAAGTTTTCTCAGTTGTCGCCCCCTCCCCGGGCACCCCCCCCTAATCCAATAGGGTTTCCACAATGTTCTTCTCCAAAAAGCTATGCTTGAGAGATGGAACCCCTAATCGGCACATCAGCCACCTACAATCATTTATAAACTTATTATAAGTGATTTCATCGAAATTAATGTGATTACCTATTTCGAGTCAATTGAATTCATGTGCGGTAAGATTATTTTTCATAGGGAGGGAAGTCAATACTCATTAATAGCTGAATTCATGGAGTTGATGGATTACCTACATTCTCCATTTCAAGATTCACAGAGTTATGTAGCCATGCCCATTGTTTTTCTTAATATAAAGAAGTCAATGTAAGAGAAATCATACATAAATGATTAAATTTTGGGATGTTGTGAAATATTTTCAAGGCGTGGAGAAAGAGCACAACAGTTGCATGAAAGTTGTTGATTCATAAGTTGTATTTGATTTCTTCCACAAATGGAATGTCATAGCATTCTTCTCCTACTAGGTACAATTGTTTTATCATGAGAAGCAAGGAAATGATATATAATGAAAAAAAGTAATTGTGGTAATTCATCTGGTGACTTCACAGTTGCCAAAGAAGCCCCAAGAGGCACCAAATATTCCAATGTGATCTATGGAGCAATTCTTACATTGCAAGCACAGACTGCCGATGCGACCTCACAAAAAACTATCAAAGAGAATATCGAAATAATGAAATGCACATATAAGATTGAAAAATAATATTTCAAATTTAGAGCTCAACATTTTCACAAAAATTCAACATTGAGCAAGGAGTTTTGTATTTTATCCTTGTGATGAGAGTAATTTGTATCATATTTAAATTATGTTAACTAACAACGTAAAGATTTTTTTAAACTAGTATCATACATAGTTTAACGTTTATAATTTTATGTGGTTATTACTAATTTTTACCATAATGAGTTATATGCAATTACGTTATAATTCATCTGATTTTGTACATTTTTTTTAATATATCATCAAAATATGAAAGTTACACCCGTAAATATGTACATTATAGTTCATGATGTTTTCCCAAAGTGCTATAACTTTTCTATAGTTAGATGATGCAAGTTTTTCACATGCACAATCAATTATATTTTTGATAAATATGGTTGTTAATTCTAATGGTTTTAACATATTTGTCCTAATGTTTTTGCAGTTTCATGTACTAACAAGGGAGATGGTGTATATTGCAGTGTTGTTGCTAAAATATTTACCAAAATAATCGCAAAGTATGCAAATTTTAAGTTTGGAAATTTGGCAGAATTAGGAATACCACATCTAGAAGAAGGCCCATTTTCTGTTAAAATCTCAAAAGGTAGACCCCCAGTAATTGATGTTGGTGCCATTGACCAGATTAAACTTGGACAGATTAAGGTATGATACTATCTTTATTTTATTTCATTTTATTTTGAGAAATATTATGTGAAAAATAAAATTGCTTTAGTTTCTCCGAGGGTTTTAGTCTAATAGTAAAAGTACAACATGTGATGAATGGTTAGGCGCACATCACGAGTTCAAGTTTGATTACTGCCAAGAACCTAGTAGTAGTATTTAATGAAGAAGAGTAAGAATACAGGTTCATTATCATGGGCACAGTGGACTGTTATAGTTATGAAATCGGTAGAATTTAGTAATTTTGGCTAAAACAGTAAATTTGTGAAAAAAGTTCATCTAATATGCATTAATAATCTATTATTAAAAAAAGGAAATAACACTTGGTTTTTTTTGTGAAATTACTTTTGGTGAATTGTTAATTAGGTACTTCATGGAATATAAAAAATATAGGAACATACAGTAGTGTTTGACGATGGAGACGAACATCAATTTGATGCAATCATTTTTGCTACTGGATACAAGAATGTTGCTACCAAATGGCAAAAGGTAGGTTTTGCAAATTATCACTGTGATCTTTTTCTTAAGTATAATTTTGAATCTTGAAATTGTTCCACTTGCCTGTAAATATCGTGTGCGGATAAGTTTTTCTCGATAAGCTTACCTGGTTACTAATTTCACTTACTATTAATTTTACCATCATTGTCTCAAATAATGTACAATTTTTTTTTCTTTTGTATGCAGGATTATAGCTCAATATTCCTTGAAGATGACACATTGATTAAGTGGAAAGGAGAGAATGGGCTCTACTGTGCTGGATTTTCAAAAAAAGGGATTGCTGGTATTTTAATGGATGCTATAGCTATCGCCATCGCCAATGATATTACACTACAAGAAAAAGTATTATTTGCGACCAGCATTTAGCGAAGAGTTGAAAATCTGGTCCTTAATGATATAGGTATAGGGATGAGAATATTATATGGTCTCTAATTCCCCGTGTTTTAGGGTTGAGACTAATTCTGGTCCGTAAATAAATGAATACCTGGTCCCTAATAAGTCATAATCCTGGTTGAATGGAGACAAAGGACGCCACGTATTTTACCTCTTAAGAGACCCCAAAAATATAAAAAAAATTAAAAACCTAAATATTAAATAAATAAAATCCCTACCATCCCAATTTTTCATTCATTATTTGGGGCTAGATCGTAAACCCTTGTTCCTCAAAACCTAACAGTTCATCTCCTAGGTAATTTACTCTTTGCTCGTTTGTGCTCTTCTGTATTTCTTCTCTTCTATTACTGGGCTTTGTAGTCACTATTTTTGTATATATGTGGGTTTCCTCTCCATATTGTTGCTGGAATAAAAACCCTTGGTTTCTTAGTTATGGATCTACACTTTTTGTTTCATTTGTAGATTCCCATGCATTAACTTTTCCTTTCCTAAAGGTTATATGGTTTATAAAACTTGAGAATTTGTCAGTTCTGTTATTTTGGTATGGGATATTGTTTATACCCCTCAAAATACTAATTGTACAATTTTCTTAAAAGCCCTAGGTTTACTAAACTATATTGGTATAAGATACTATATTTGAGGTTGTCTTGTGTTCTTGCAGATATACAGGAAATCTACAGAAGGAATTTAGGTAATCTTTAGTATTTTATTTGTATCATTCATATTAACGTGGTAAGCACAACTCTTGCTCAGGTAGGTGGTGCCGATTTTTGGCAACTTGCTAAATTCCACCATGCAGCGGCCATCGCCTACCCTAATGCTCCTTCTTCGGACCATACTGCTGGCTATGCTTTGAGCTTTCTTGCTTGCTATGCGCTAGCTAGCGGAATGCTTTACCGAATGCACAAACCAATCTCTGGTGTCGGGCCTACGTTTGCCAACTCCAATAAGGAAACTACTACCGCTTGGGCCTAGGCTCCTGAACCGGCAGGAAGAAGAAGCGCACCCGAACCCCCAATCAATAGAAAGAAAATGAAATAGATCCACTTCATTTATCACAATGAATTCTATTTGTTCGATACACTGTTGTCAATATAAATATTGAATATTGAAAAAATCAATTTCAAAAGAAATTTCATAAGAGAACAAGATGAGGCAAAGAAGGAATTGATGGAGGTGCGTCGAGAAGTTCAATACCTTCTTGATCGAGAACATGCCCAAAAATAGTGGTGGAAATGCGGTTGAAAGTTGAAATGAGACGAAAAAATGAGTGAAAGAAGTTACTGAAAGTAAAGCCCCTTTTGTTGTGTTGGGCAACATGGGAGTGCGAACTCGATTCCCCGTACGACATACACAACTATTAAAGCTCTTTCTCAATCAGGTCTGAAATGCACAGTGTTGTTCAACCTTTTTGTTTTATGTGAGGAACCAAATCTTTCTTGTCTCTGGATTGCCTCACAACTCGAAGCATGAGGCATGGACCCATTGGGAAGGTAGTGGAAGAGAAAGAAAGTAGTTGTGATTGCTTGGAAAAAATCAGTTGAATCATCATGTGGGATAAAAGGAAAGAGTGTACCTGCGCCGCTCGATGATCGGATGCGCAATCTTCCAGCTTCAGGGGCTTGATCAAGATTCGAGGATTCTCCTTGGCTCATTTGCTTCTTTCAAAGATTATATCGAATCGCTCTCTCATACTCCTCATAGGACAGCCCTGGTACCACAGAGGTCGTCGCTGCTGATGAGGGCAGATTCCAATTTGCTTCATTATCCTCTTCTTGGTCAGTGACGAGTGACTGATGGGGGGAAGTGATGGCTTAAGAATTCCCTCCCTCATCTGCGGCAACGGCCTCTGTGGTACTAGGCTAACCTATGAGGAGTATGAGAGAGCGATTTGACATGATCTTTGAAAGAAGCAAACGAGCCAAGGAGCATCCTTGAATCCTGATCATGCCCTTGAAGCTAGAAGATTGCACATCCAATCATCGAGCGGAGCAGGCACACTCTTTCCTTTTATCCCACCTGATGATTCAACTGATTTTTTTCAAGCAATCGCAGCTACTTTCTTTCTGTTCCACTGCCTTCCCGATGGGTCCAGGCCTCATGCTTCGAGTTGTGAGGCAATCCAGAGACAATAATTATTTGGTTCAAGGGATGCCGAAGGTAGGGCTAGTGACTGGAGTGAAGTCGTAACAAGGTAGCCATACTGGAAGGTGCGGCTGGATCACCTCCTTTTCAGGCAGAGCTAATGCTTGTTGGGTATTTTGGTTTGATACTGCTTCACACACAACTGAAAGAGAAGGACTTTCCATGGTACATTCTGTACAGATCTTTCGCCCTTAGCTATTAGATTAAGCACAAATAGTCTATGTAGACCACCTGGCATCCCACCAAGAATTTGATCACCGGGTCGTGCTAATTTCATACGAATCAGTATTGAGAAGCATGTGCCCATCACTAATGTTGTAAATTGGAGTTACTACAGCAGTTGCTACAAAATGGTTGAAAATACAACTTCCATGACTTGCCGTACTGTAAAGTTAAAAACTAAGAAGTGTAATCTTCTTTATGGTTGTGTTCCATGAGAAAGGTTTTTTTTTTGCCCATTTTATTGCACAAAATCATAGTTTGAAACTACATTGCATAGACTATCAAAAAATAATGTTGCACTCACAATTGATTCTAAAAAATAAACTACTTTTTAAGAATTCAATATGCACCATCAACATTTTTGAATAGTACGAGCAATATAGATTTTGAAATACTTGAGGTTCTAGAGTCATTCTTTCCCTGCAAAAGAATCACCCTTTGTTAATCAATTTTTTTTTATTTTCTGTACTTTTCTATGTCTGAATTGGTATTAAAAACAATCTCTTAAGAAAGCTCATATCTATTTCAAACTCTTTATAACTAGTATTAATTTCAACATAGTTTGGACAAGTATTCTTTAGTTATAATCTTCTCATGCCTTTGATGCAATTTTTGTTAGTCATAGTATCTTTTTTTTCAGTAACAATTTTTTTATCAATCCTACACTAATTATGTCAACGTGGCCTTCAAATACTGGAAATATTTAGTTGTTTTTGTTGTCATCTGAATTAGTGCTTTGAATTTTATATAGGAAAAAAAATTATTATAGTAATTTGGCAAGATGAACTTAGAAATCCTCGACCCTTTAAAACACTGAAATCCTTTTCATTGGGTTAGCAAGGTTTGTATTGATATTCTCAATGCATGAGCTGATTACATTTGTAGGTAAGAAGTTTTATGTGCCTTGGATATTCAAATTTAGATTATTAATTTTTCTTCCTTTGTTCTGTTGTTTTGATGGGTGCAGAGGTCTTAATATATCTAATGCTTCAGCTAGTTACACTTGCAGGAAAATTACCAATACATTGAAGAGCGCACCAAGTTAGTAACAAATTATTCATATTCTTGGGGTAGATTTAGAAATACTTTTGGTTCTCTATCATTAATTTTTCTTTAATGGGTGAAGGTCAACTACATCATTGTTAAGTTTGACTTGTACACTTAATTAAGATTGTTAGAAGAGAAAAAAATTAGACTTTCATTATTATTATTATATCAGACTATGTTGTTAAATAAATTTTCTAGACACTACGCGAATGCGGGATGCTTTTTGCACTGGGCTTGACTTGTTACTATGTTGTTAAGTTCAGCAAGAACTTAAAAACCTTATTTGTTTTAGTATGTTTTATGTTGGAATCTAGTTTCTATTTTCTTAGAAATATGATGGATTTTTTCTGATTTACTGTCTTTCTTTGTTGATTTTTTTTATTTTTATAATGATGGTGTGGGGTTCCGCACACATTTCGACTGTTACAACTATCTCTTGCCAGCACAAGTATTGAGTTACTCCACCCACCAAATTGGGTAACTCTTATTTGAGACATTTGTTGGCAACATAAATGAAATTTAACATTCCATTTCCTCTGTTTTTCATAAAAAAGTAGATCGAGAGAGAGAGAGACAGAGACATAGACAAAGACAAAGAGAGAGAGAGAGAGAATTGGCTTCTTGAGAATCTGTTTTCCTTCGATTCCTTCATGTTCATAAGGTACATAAAATTAAATGTACATTAAGCAGTTAACATTACATCTTGTTAAGGTCATTGCAGAGTCGATCTGTATAAAATGTCTTAACAAACTAATACAAAAATAAGAGGATGATGAGGTGTACGTTACCTAGCTCATACGAGATACTCCCTATGTCCTAGCAAGAATGTAAAAGTTGTTGCAGATGATTCGACTAGATAAGCGCACCCTACTTAATCCATAACCAAATTGTTCATTTAGCTTCCTCCCCAACCTCCTGTCTGTATTTTTGACTACCTAGCTTTAGGTGCATGCTTATTGTTGAGCTTTCTTTTGTGCTAACTTTTTGTGTCTGATTTTTCCGACCATTGAGAAGAAAAAGTTCCTCCCCGGGTTTTTTTTAATCTTTTCCTTTTTGTCTAGATAGAGTTTGGTGGTACACTGTCCCCGTTCGACTGTTCCCAATTTGCTGAAGATGCTTTTACCCAATCTTTGGTAGACCATTTTCTTTTTGACCAGGGAGAATCGGGTGGTCCACTGTCCTCCTTGGGCTGTCCCCAACTCGTTGAACGTACTCCTTCCCAACCTTTAGTAGACCATTTTCCTTTTGACTGTCCGCAGCTCACTAAAGTTAATCCTTCCAAACCTTCGGTAGACCATTTTCTTTTTATCGCGATAGGTTCAGAAGGTATAGATGACTGACTTCCTTTCTAGCTTTCTTTACTTTGATCCTTCTTCTTGATATCTCTACAATGATGAGTGGTTGTATTTCCATCTTTTATAATGTTCCTTGTCTTAGAACCGTCTTGGAAGAGAGCAGCACATCAAAACAACTGATATTTTAATGTGGGTATTTCGACAAGGCCATCAATAAAAGCAGAAATGTATTCTCTAGTATGCCGGATACACTTGTATCTGCGTTTCACTTTTGATTTCCTAACAGCCCTTGCAGAATTTTGAGAGCGATCAGTGAAATCCTCTACACTAATGAAGAAAACTTTGGAGTCCATGTTTTAGATAGCCAAGATGCTTCGTAGGTACTTGCACATTGCTCGTTGGCCCATAGCTTCTCAATCGACAAATATTGCAATGAATTGAGTACATGATGAGCCAGATAATTGGATGTTTTCTAAGAACTAGGAGTCTTTTTATGATGAGGCTAGATTTAATGAATTCACAGTACCTTGATTAACAGTGTAACTAGCAACTCAACCACTAACTCTTTGTTCCTCTTCCCATAGTGCACAAACTTATACAACGACTTTGCCACCACATCTAGATCAGAGCCATCTAGAACATTTACAAGCAAAGAAATATTACCGAGCTACTCAAAGCAAAAACTCTCATGAAAAAACTAAAACAAAGAGGAAAGTGCTAAAAGTCAAACAAGGCACCAAAACTGCCAAGTTATGTATAAGAGAAAATAATTATGAGTATGTATCACTGCATTTACAGCCTCACAAATGGAAGATTTTTCATACACATCCAGTTCTAATGCTTAGGGTCCGATATATTTTTTCAGAAGAAGTATTTCTATCATGATCTTGATTCCTGAGAATTTTTCTTTTCTACTACAGTACTTCACAAAACTCTGTACTGATACTAAAATTAGTACATCCCTTCCAAAAGGCGTTCGATAACTGAAAAAGTAAAGATTCATAGTTACCTTCTAATATGGCAGAAAATGGCGGCAGTATTGGAGGATTTCGTGTCTTTGAAGTTCACATGACCCTAAATGAAAGAAAAAAAACAGATTATTAACTAAACAACTACATTAATAGCCCTCTGGAAAGGAAATATACACATACAAAACAAAATAAGCAAAAAGACATTCAAAAACACTAAAAGTCATTCTGAATAAGCTAAGGCCAAGAGGGGGGAAATTGAGGTGAAGTTAATAAGCTATGGTCTACCTAAAAAGTATACATCTTTTGTTTTTATGGACAAAAAGGGGTTAAATACAGCAACAAGACGTTTACAAGAGCAACACCGTTGTCCTCTTGTACAAGAGGGTGCTTTACAAAAGGTGCACCAAACCATTTTTTTCTTTCTCCTTTTTTCTTAGGATAAGGCAAAGTAAATATCATTAAATGATACCAAGAAGGTACTGCAAGTCTGCAAAAGTACAAAAACTAAATTTCTTCTTAATTTTTGTGTTTTATAAGTTGAAAAAATACAAACTTGGTGCTTTAAAAACACTGTGACAAATTGAGCATTTTATTGTACTTAGAATAGCTTCCTTAGAGGATACTGCTGATACCATATTATGCACATTTTACTAGAGTAAATTTTCTTCTAATAAGGTAAAGACATTATCCATAACTATAATCAGTACAAATTTTACGCTGTGTAATGTTATGTAAAGTATAAGATCACTAGTAGCTCCTATGCTGGCAGACTGATTAACCAAGATAATAAAACAGTCAGCTGAAGACACTATTCGTATTGACTCAAAAGTGATCAACATGCAAGTTCCATAAGATTTAATCAAGAAACAAAGAGTAAGATGGAAATAGAAAAATAACTTGTACTTGGCTCATACCTGCAAATGAAAAGCAACCAGAAGTATTACAGATAATGAGTTCAAAGTTTTGTGTCTTGAGCTATTAATATTCTGTGCTTTTGCCCAAGCTTTCATTTGCAAAAATAAGAGATCATATAACAACTGATATCTATTAGCACATACATAAATTTAACCCTGTATCTTGTTCTATGAATAAGAACTGATGAACATGAACATTGCCTCCATAGGCGGAGGGGAGGGGGCAAACATTATCAGAATGTGAACTTATGTATTTAGTAGTCCTTGTCTAAGCAATAACTTTGATTTCCATCTTTCTTCTTTTTTCTAAATTTTGTTTCAATTGGAAGTAACATGCATTCAACGTACTACAGAAGTCACATGGCCTTTCTAAACTTTAAAATTGCAGCCTATATTCATAAATATTCAGAAAATTATTCTTCACAGAAATAGTTGTCGGTTTCCCCCAAGTAATTAAAGATCTAATCAACAAAGAATATAAGGAGATGACAAGCTTTTGAACATAGAATAAGCAATACATTTTTGATAAGCTTATCCATCTAGCTACATAAAATTAGATACTATTAAGGTTCCAAACCTTCCACTACATGTCAATTTACACAATGATACTAATTTTAGATATTAAACATGAGCTGCTCATCTCCAGAAATTCTAGATAGTATTTCATTTAAGTAGAATATGTTGTCTATTGTATGGTCTTGTCTACTTAGTGTTAAATTTACAGCCTTCCCCCATCCTTCAAACCCCCACCACCTCCACCCTCTTCCCCTAGAATCGTCACAGGGGTGATGAAGGAACAATCTGCAGAAACTCCTAAGGTACATTTTAAAGCAGATCTGAGGCTAAAATGTAAAATTTCCAGCAAAAAGAACGGAAACAACTTAAGAATGTTTATTATATAAAAGTGTCCAGAATAAGTAAAATAAACATTTTGGTGATTTTCTGCAGCACAAAAAAGAGATCACACATGGAGAATAAAATCTATGGAAACTACATCGCTTACCCTTCATCAACATAACTTGACTTAGTTATTTCCTTCCTCCCACTGAAGTTCTGTCATAAATAAACAGTCATGGAAGATCACATAACCTAATAGTTTCTTTGTTGAGGCTATAGCAATGTAGCCAAAGGCGCGCTTAAGCCCTAAAGAGAGGCTCAAAATGTCAAGACTCGAGCCTACATCCTGGACGTGGCTGGCACTCAAGAAACATTGCTGGTCCCAAAGGGAGCCCTCTTTCTGGCTGACAACAAGCAGAAAAACTAATTCGAGCAATAATCGACTTAAAACTAAATTACATTCATTAAATTAAAATACTCAACTTTAAAAAAAGTTTGAACAATACTCAATGGGAATTCTTATAGTTTGTAAAACAACTAAATGAAAGTAAATACTGAAAAACTCCTCAACGCTATCTATCTATGAAGCCTCTACTACTACAGAAGGATATCGGAACAAGATCCACAACATCCTAACAAACTGAAAAGTAAATGTGGAACCCTCCGAAAGCAAGGAGGCTCACCCAAAGCTAAGTGGTATCAATGGAGCGCCTGTTGATGACCCTGAACACCTGTATCTGCATCATAAAATGATGCAGGCCGAATGGCATCAGTACATTGAATGTACGATCATGTAAGGGGAAATCTGAAACATAATTATAAACTTCAACTGATATAAAGGAAGATATACTCACCTCGTCTCAACTCAACTCAACTTAAGAATACTAAACTCAACTCAAGAGTACTAAACTCAACTCAAGAATACTCAACTCGACTCAAGAATACTCAACTCAATATGAAAGAAATGATAATAAGATGAAATATATAAAGCTTTGTAAACAGTAGACACAAACTCAAAATGTATAAAAATACAATAATAAACTCCTTACTTTTATTTGAGGAATTCTCTAACCGACATCCATCACTATGATTTGAGATAATATATACTACTGCCAATAATATATACCTCATGCTCATATGTTTAAAAAAAAATCTTCCTCTGGTTTGAGATAATTGGTCAAACTACCCTCTTAAAAGAGGTAACTACTCAAAAAATATCTTTGAACTCATAAACTCTTTTTAGAAATCAAAGTTTCTCTTTTCTCAATGTAAATATGATACATTTGGGAATACTTAGTTCCCTTATACTCAACTCAATTCATATTTGAAAGCTCTTTCTCAAAACTCATCTTTTACTTCCTCAAAACTTAGTTTTAAAACTCATAATTGGTTTTCACAGACTTCTCAAAATTGGGTTCATGTTGAAATATAGACATGAACGAAACAACTCAAGGACCTCAATGACCTCATAGAAATCGATACTCAGAACTCAAGAACTTAAGGACTCAAGAATTCAGAACTAAGAACATAACGATACTACTCCTCTCAAGAACACTCAATTCATAGAGGTCATGCAGAATTATGGACTTGAACGACTCTACTCAAAGATCTCAATAACAATGTAGGCTCATGAATACACTCTTCTAATACTCATACTCTTTTCCTGAAGACTTAGTTCAACACTTTGATTGATTTCAAAAGAATTCTCAAATTTGACTCAAAGGACCCTCTTGAACATTCCTCTTAATCTCTCTTTAATTTGAAATGAGAATTCAAGATTTATGAGTAGGATATATAGGATCACTCAAGGATTAATGAAGACTTAGATAGTTGGTATTAAGAAGAGGGAAAAAAGATGATTCAAAGGAACGCATACGGGGTGAAGAACAGAGGAGAAAGGGGCCTGACGCCCCTGGCGCATCAGTGGCCTGCTGCGTCAGCCCTCAGTTTCCTGAGGCTGGTTTGGGGCCCTCCCTGGTGCTATGGGGGGGGGGCAAGCCTATTCCCAGAACGTTTTGATAAATTTTTCTTCTCAATTTTTGGTCCTAATTCACATAGAATCGATTGATTTCTTCCAAACTCCCTTAGATTCATAAACCCAACATAATTAATTGAAAACCCACTCAAATTAAATCAAGAACATCACTCATTCGCTAAACCCTTATCTCAAGAACACAACAAAACGCCATTATCAAAGAATGGAATACAAAACCTTAAAGAACTCAACAAGAATCTCAATATACTCAATCTCATGGATGAATTTGAAATTGGAAACTCATGATTGGAGTGAGGGTGAAAAAACCAAATACTATGAAAACTTACATACCTCGAAAGAACTAAGTTCTTGGCGAAAATCCTCAAAACTCGATGAACACTTGAAACTTTCTTCTTTTTCTCCTCTTGAACTTAGCCCTAAACTTCTAAACACTTTTGGGTTGCTTAGAATTGACTTAGTCTGACTAGACCCTTTAACTAGGGTGGGTAAAACGTGTTAGGCTAGTGGGGTAAGGAAAAGACCAAACTACCCCTCCTTAAAACGGATTGAAAATGCCTAAATTAGAGAGGCTGCACTCAAACGGGCTTAACCCCTTAATCAGAACTCGGAATTTCAAAAACTCAGTGACTTTGGAAAGAGGACTCGAAGACCTTCGATTTGATACCTCAAGGTCCACCTAACTTGTTCGACTATGAAATATATGGTCGATTGAAGTTGATCCAAGAAAATCTCATATTGAAACTCAATTGGAAGGAAAGTTTTCAACTCGACTTTATGGTAGGCATTTTAGTGACCTTAACATCTAAGAAAAGTTAGAATCACTCGGGTATAAATCTCATCCAACATAAAGAATAACTCGAATCTTATCTTAGAAATTTTTGGGATGTTACAATATCTCCCCCTTGGGATCATTCGTCCTCGAATGACGGCTGGACTGAGAATGGAAAGGGGTTACTCTTACTATATTCAAGCCTAACTCAAAATCAAAAGGTACTTAACATATGGTGATTATTCTGATTTAAATCACAAGATTCGAGTTCTATACCTCTGTAGGAAATCCCATCCCAAGAACACTACTCCTTACCATTACGTCCAACCAACCTCGAGTATTAATCAAGAACCACCTAATGCATAATGCCTTCACCCACAAGCTACTAGCACCATATTGAAGCCTAGTACTATAACCACTCCATGGACTCCTACTAACCACTCCTTATAAGAATTCCTCATTCTCTCGTCAGTTCTACTAACAAAACTTTCATGCATTATTACCAGGAACCGACTTATTACTCTCATTTAACTACTATTCATAGTAAAACCTCATCCTCTTATTCCTCCACATTTATAACCTTAGATGGAATAAACACACCATCACTATCACAATAAGAAACACAACCCTCTCCTTTTATCATTACTCAACTACTATCGACAACATCACTATCAAAACTAAAAAGGATCACTAAAAGAGCTTTAGAGCGAAAGATCATAAGCATGATTCATTTGACATCTATGATATAAGAATATGCATGGCATAACATTATGTTGCTAGCCATTGAGAATAAATCAAGAATTTGCGAGATTGAACATACTATGATACATGAATGCTTATATGAATAGGTTCATATCATGAGGCTGATATCCATAACTTTATGGATTAAGCTTGAGAATAATGGGCTAAAGTCTTTACCCCTCATTCTGGAAACCGAGCATAGATGTGATTCTCTCTGAAGTGTACAAGCATAGGTCATAGACACAATTCTGATATAAGAAACATCATCATGATGTTGAAATGACTGAACTTTGAGAAATACGTAAAATTATGAATGGAATGATATACCTCTAAAAGAAAAAACTCTTCCGGAAGACACTATCTCCTTCTCAACACTTGAATTGATTTCTCATCTTATCATTTCCCCCTTAGGTCTAAAGCAGACACTTGAAAGCTATGGATCTATTCCATTATCTCTACACTGGTGTACCTTCCCTTTACTCTAATACTCGAGAAAGGCTTATCTCATGGCTATTGAACTCTCCATAAGCAGGTACTAAGACTCCTTCTAAGACCTCTTTCTAAGATGCTTCTTTTAACCTCTTCTCATTGGCTTATAAGGCCGCTTCATCTAACTCTTAAGGAAAAACAATAATGCTTACATCAGCCTATTCCACATTGACAGCTCAAATATACTATCTAGGCACACATGAAAAATCATTAACTTAATAGGGACCTCGTCTGGCTACATACGACCTTGGGTACACCTCTTAATGCTCTTGTTACTCTAATGACTTAGCCACACTTCACTACTCTTATCTAAAAGTTAGAATCCCATACTTGTACCACTCACATTCATTGTTACTAACCTCTTAATTCCTTACCTACTCTATATCAAACCTACCAGATCAGATCTCAAACTAACATCATCACTCTCATGTTGCCATTCTTTTGATCATGACACTCATCTCAAATTCAAGCATACAGTTTATTACTAAACCCAAATATCAATATGATTGCTTGCTTACTTTGCTAATTTACAACTACTAGATAAAAATTAAGAAACACTTGCCCACTAAAACTTCATGACAAGTAGTCAATCTTTATCTGTCAGTCTTCATACTTACAATTTTACTATCACACTTCCTTTCATAACTTAAGTACTATTTACCCATTCGCTATACATCATTGCCTAATTAGTTCTATAACCCCTTTGAATATTATGGGCTCTCCCTTAAAAATCATAAGCCTAGCTTAGAGCTATCGCTTCATGAATACTCCTGCTCTTATATTCAACACCTACACTTTGTCATTAATAATACAATGACACATCATCATAAACTCTTTTCTAGTTAAAGTGTACTCTAACTCATCCTAACTAGTAACTCTAACTCTACCTCCTATCATGAAATTTACAAAACTTATAACTTTTTAGTCTACCCACAAGGAAAAACTCCTCATTAATAACAAACTAGGTGCATGACTACAACGACATAATTTGCCTGATAAATTGTAACACCTCGGACTAGAGAAAATAGAAAAATGCAGCTTTTCAGAATTTGGTGTCAAAACCCACAGAAACCACCCATGAACTATAGGTAGAACAACGGACCGTAGGTGGGCTCCCATCGTTCAGTCCCAGAATTAGGGGAAATTAAGAATCCAAAGATGACACCTACGGCGGTGAACGACGGTCCGTTGATTGACCCACGGACCATAGGTTGGTTCCATCATTGGGATCCAAGGTTTGAAGGTCTCTGATCCCACCCACGATCGACCAGTACGGTCCGTGGTTGGACCGTAGGTGAGGGTCAGCAGCCAATTGGAGGGAAATGGTTGTTGGGTCAACTTCAATCGGTCATATCTTTTAGCACAGAATGAATTAGGTGGCCCATTATATCAAATTAAAGATAATTGAATCCTCTTTCCAACGCCACCGAGTTTACTAAAATCCCATCTCGGAGTAAAAAGTTATGGTCATTTTAGTGAAACCCTATCGGGCAGACCACAAACCACGATCATGGACGACGGTTGGTAGTCCAAACGACGGTTCGTAGGTCCCTCCATGAATGGCATTCGTCAGATTTTAATTTAGGGTCATTTAGGTCTTTTTTCTATGCGTTGGGGACCTTAAACTACGTCGTTTTACTCAGTCTAAGCTTAATAACTTAGTCAGACTTACCTAGAACCCTCATTCAAAACATGGAGAAAAAAGGAGAAGAAAGAGGAGCCAGTTTCCCAAGAACAATCAGAAGGTTTGCTTCAAGTTTCAGCCTCGAAATCGAAGGATTTCTCCGTAGATTTTATCACCAAGTATGTGGGATTTCACTAGTGGGTTCCTTTCATTCACTAGGTCCCTAGAATTCAGTCACTTCCTTGATTTTCCATATCTTGTTTAGACCTAGGGTATCTAAAACCTTGGATATTTACTGTGATTTAGCTATTGCAGTATCCTAAATTGAAATTGCATGTTTCTTCGAAAGTTTGATTAGTTCCTTGTATGAAACACAGATCCCGAGTTGTGTAGATTCTCTAGTTCATGAATTATACTTGCTAGGTCACTCAAACAGATAATCATGCTCCAGATTTCAAATGTTACATTATCAGTATATAAATGTTGCATTCTCAGATTGCATGTCAGTATTTGAGCTATTCAGTATCTCAGTCACATTTCAGTCGTATACATATTCAATTGGGAGTAGACTTTGCACCGAGTTGGACTAGGGTTCAATGTACCCTCATAGTCCCAGAACTACGTGCCCCCGTAGGATTATAAGTCCCCTCTATTGGGCATCATATTTAGTGATCACGCCAGTCATGCATTTATACCCCTGGCAAGGTATATTGAGTCCTCTCGATGGGGCGTATACATCAGATTCCACATTTAGCTCACGTGGTTTTATATCGCTTAATAGTAGCTCCCACAGTCAGACTCTTACTGCATTTGACCAGGTTTTCAGTGTATACGTCAGTATTCAGTTTAGCATGTCATGTTCATGATTAGTACTTGGTCATTGCATTTAATTTATCTTTTCAGTATTTGCGTTGTTGCTCAGTTTACAGTATTGCTCAGTTATGTCTTGTTTCAGCTTATATATGTTTGTACAACTTAGTATCTATATCATGCATGCTCAATACATTCCAAGTAATGACGCATACTCTGTGCTTCATCCTTTCATGATGTAGGTTTCAGATTGCGCTTAGATCGATTCTCGGTCTGCATTTCAGCAGCTTTAGTGGTGAGTCCTCATACTTCGAGGACAATAGACATGCTTTTCATTTTAATCTTGTTATTCAGTTTTCAGTTTTGTTAGAGTTAGCTGGGGGGAATGTCCCAGCAACTGAACTCAGTTAGAGGCTTTCCAGACATAGTAGTAGAATCAGCCTGAATTGTTAAGTTTAATCTTCCAGTTGTTATTAAAATCTTAGTATGATTTACACATTCAGACTAGTTAGATATTCCCACTTTCAGTTATTCATTGTTTTAGCTTCCGCATAGTACATGTTTTATCCAGTTATTCTCAGTATGCTTGATATATGCAAGACACAGGGTTAGCTTGGGGTCACTCGTGATCATAGGTCGCATGTTACATCAAGGGGATAACCACGGGGTGTGACATACTTTGTATCAGAGCATTTGGTTCAAGAGTCCAAGGATGTCTGAATGCCGCACTAAGTAGAGTCTCTTTCTTGGGTGTGAAGTGTACCAAATCTATGAGAGGGAGGCTACAGAGTGTTTTAAGAAAAACTTCACTTTCTTTGTTATTCTTATCATGCGTGGGTATGATCCAACTTCTCCTTTATAATCCGTCATTATGCGTTTTAGATCATACCTCCTCGTAGAGCAAACACACGGAGTGATAATGTATGCAATGCTAACACAGTTCCTCCAGTCCTGAACCATGAGTTTACAAATGCAGAATTTCGGAATGTGATCCAGCTCTTGGCTTAGAGTGCAGCCAATCAGAATAATCAGCAGGTCCAAGTTCCTACCAACACAAATGGTGGATCAACTACAGCTAGGGTTTGAGACTTCGTTCGGATGAATCCGTCTGAGTTTCTAGGGTCGAAGGTTTGTGAGGACCCACATAACTTTATTGATGAGGTTAAGAAAATTCTTGGAGTAATGCAAGTGGCAGGAACTTAGAGTGTTTAGTTGGCATCCTACCAAATGAAGGATGTGGCTCATATCTGGTTCACTCAGTGGAAAGATAACAGGTGCACAAATGTAGCTCCTATGACTTGGGATTGTTTTACTGGAGCTTTTCTGGACATGTTCTTCACATGGGAATTGAGAGAAGCTAAGGCACAAGAGTTTATGAACTTAAAGCAGGGGTCAATGTAGGTCCAAGAGTACGGGCTAAAGATCAGTCGGCTCTCCAGGTATGCTCCACACATGGTTGCCGATTCAAGGGCACAAATGAGTAAGTTCATATTTGAGGTATCTGATCTGGTGAAGACCGAGTGCGGGAATGCTATGCTGTTAGGGGATATGGATATCTCGGGACTCATGACTCATGCTCAGCAGGTTGAGGGAGACAAGCTTAGGGAAATGGCTAAGGACAACAAGAAGGCTAGAATAATGAATTATGAATACTCTCAGCAGAAATTAAGTGGTGGGAATCACTCACAGTTTCAGCAGAGGTCTACAACCTCAGCACCTTCATCAGCTAGTGCTCCATATCCCAGGTTTTGACAATATCAGAAAGGTAGGGCACCAGGCTCTAGGTCTCAGAGGAGTGCTTCAGGTAACATGACCTTCCCAACTTGTCCAGAGTGTGGTAAGAACCATCCGGGCCAGTGTCTTGCAGGAAATGAAGGGTGTTTTGGTTGTGGTCAGTCTGGCCATAGGTTGAAGGATTTCCCTTCTGTCATGCAGGAGCAAGAAGGTAACAACGGTAGGGCTCAGTCTACAGCTCCAGCAGCACCAGAAGGTCGTTCAACTCAATAAGGTGCTTCGTCTGGTACAGGTGGCGGTCAGCGCCAGAACAGGTTGTATGCTTTCCAGGCTCACCAGGACCTGTAAAATTCTCCTGATGTGGTCACTGGTACGTTAGGAGTCTTTCATTTAGATGTTTATCCATTGTTAGATCCAGGGGCTACACTGTCTTTTGTAACTCCCTATATAGCAGTTAACTTCGGTGTCAGTCCAGAAACCCTTTCAGTTACCTTCTCAGTCTCTACTCCAGTTGGTGACCCAGTTGTAGCTAGATGGGTATACAGAAATTGCCCTGTCACAGTCTCTCAGAAAGTCACCTCAGCATATCTTGTAGAGTTAGAAATGGTAGATTTTGATATCATTCTAGGCATGGACTGGTTACATTCTTGTTATGCCTCAGTCGATTGTAGAACAAGAATCGTTCGATTTCAATTTCCAAACAAGCCAGTATTAGAGTGGAAATGTAGTATCTCAGTGCCTATGGGTCGATTCATCCCTTACCTTAAGGCCAGAAAAATGATTTCCAAAGGGTATTTGTATCATCTTTTTTGGGTTAAGGATTCAAACTCCAAAACCCCAACTCTTGAGTCAGTCCCGATAGTAAATGAGTTTCCAGAAGTATTCCAAGAAGATCTTCCCGAGGTTCTTCCCAAAAGAGAAATCAACTTCGGAATAGATGTGCTTCCAGATACGCAGCCCATTTCGATTCATCCTTACATAATGGCTCCAACTGAGCTAAGGGAATTGAAAGAACAATTGAAAGATCTTCTAGATAAGGGCTTCATCAGACCTAATATCTCTCCAAGGGGTGCTCCAGTTTGTTCATGAAAAAGAAAGATGGTTCTCTCTGAATGTGCATTGACTATCGTTAGTTGAACAAAGTCACCATCAAGAATAAGTATCCCATCCCTAGGATTGATGACTTTTTCGACCAACTTCAGGGTGCTAGTTGCTTTTCTAAGATAGACCTCAGATCTGACTATTATCAGCTTAGAGTTAGAGATAGTGACATTTTGAAGATAGCTTTTAGAACTCGATATGGTCACTACTAATTTGTAGTTATGTCTTTTGGACTAACAAATGCTCCTGCTGCTTTCATGGACTTAATTAATAGGGTGTTCAAACAGTATTTGGACTTGTTTGTTATCGTCTTTATTGATGATATCCTCATTTACTCTCAGAGTGAGGATGAGCATGCGACTCATCTGAGAGTTTTTCTGCAAACTCTCAAAGATCGGTGGCTATTCGCTAAGTTCAATAAATGTGAATTCTGGTTACAGTCGGTCGCTTTTCTCGGTCATGTGGTATCTAGTGAAGGGATTCGAGTAGATTCTAAGAAAATTAAGGCAGTGAAACACTAGCCCTAACCCACCTCTCCAACAGATATCAAAAGTTTCTTGGGTTTGGCCGGTTATTAGAGAAGGTTTTTGGAAGGATTTTCATCCATAGCTTCCCCATTGACCAAGTTGACTCGAAAGAAGGTCAAATTTCAGTGGTCAGGTAAGTGTGAGAAAAGCTTCTCAGAAGTGAAGACTAGGTTGACTACAACTCTGGTCTTGACTCTACCAGATTGTTCAGATGGTTATGCAATTTATTGTGATACAGCCAGGGCCGTCCTAGGTTGTGTGTTGATGCAGCGAGGTAAGGTCATAACTTATGCTTCTAGACAGCTTGAGGTCCATGAGAAGAACTACCCAACTCATGACCTCGAGCTTGCAGCCGTAGTATTTACCCTAATATTTTGGAGACACTACTTGTATGGTGTACATGTTGATGTGTTTAGAGATCATAAGAGCCTCCAGTATGTGTTCACCCAGAAATAGTTGAATTTTCGTCAGAGGATATGGCTTGAATTCCTCAAAGACTATGACATGAATGTGCTTTTCCACCTGGGTAAGGCCAATGTAGTGGCTGATTCTCTCAGCAGGCTGTCTATGGGTAGTGTAGCACATGTTGAGGAAGAAAGGAAAGAGCTACCCAAAGATGTTCACCGGCTTGCTCGTAGAGGAGTTTGCCTGACAGACACATCAGATAGTGGGGTGATAATACAGAATGGATCAGAATCTTCATTGGAAGCGGAGGTTAAGGAAAAATAGGATAGTGATCCTATATTACTTCAGTTAAAAGGTGCAGTTCATCTGCAAAAAGTTGAGGTTTTCTCCCAAGAGGGAGATGGTGTACTTCGTTACCAGGGTCGCTTATGTGTTCCTAATTTGGTTGAGTTGAGGAAGAAGATCCTACAGAAGCTCATAACTCCAGGTAATCCATTCATCCAGGTGCCACTAAGATGTATCGTGATCTACGGGAAGTCTTTTGGTGGAACGGCATGAAGAGGGACATAGCAGATTTTTTGGCTAAGTGTCCTAATTGTCAATAGGTTAAGGTAGAACATCAGAAACTAGGAGGTATGAATCAGGAGATTAACATTCCTACATGAAAGTGGGAAGTGATAAATATGGACTTCATTACGGGTTTACCTCGTACTCGAAGACAACATGACTCCATTTGGGTGATAGTAGACAGAGTCACTAAGTCCGGTCACTTCTTGGCTGTCAAGACTAGAGATTTAGCGGAGGACTACGCCAAACTCTACATCCATGAGATAGTCAGGTTGCATGGCATTCCCTTGTCTATCATCTCAGATAGAGGTCCTCAGTTTACCTCTCATTTCTGGAAATCGTTTTAGAAAGGTCTTGGTAATCAGGTAAATCTCAGTACAACATTTCATCCACAGACGGATGGTCAGGCAGAACGTACCATTCAAACCTTAGAGGACATGTTGAGAGCTTGCGTGATCGATTTCAAGGGCAGTTGGGATGATCACCTACCTCTCCTAGTGTTCGCCGATAATAATAGTTGTCATTCCAGTATTCAGATGGCCCCGTATGAGGCACTATATGGGCATAGATGCAGGTCCCCGATTAGTTGGTTTGAAGTAGGTGAAGCAGCCTTGATTGGGCTAGATTCGGTTCATGAGGCTATGGAGAAAGTTCAGCTCATCAGAGATAGACTAAAGACAGCCCAGAGTCGTCAGAAGTCCTATGCAGATATGAGGAGGAGGGACTTAGAGATTGAAATTGATGATTGGGTTTTCCTGAATGTGTCACCTATAAAAGGGGGTGATGAGATTTTGCAAGAAAGGGAAACTCAGTCCCAGATATGTAGGTCCTTATAGAATCCTGAAAAAGGATTGGTAATGTGGCTTATGAGTTAGAGTTGCTAGCAGAACTAGCAGGGGTTCATCCAGTCTTTCACATTTCCTTGTTTAAGAAGTGTGTGGTGATCCGGCATCGATAGTACCATTAGAGAGTGTGGCTGTGAAGGATAGTCTCACTTATGAAGAGGTGCCAGTAGAGATCCTTGACCGTCAGGTTCGTAGGTTGAGAAATAAAGAAATAGCTTTAGTAAAGGTTTTGTGGAGGAGTCAGTCCGTAGAGAGAGCTACTTGGGAAGTAGAAGCAGCCATGAAGGCCAAGTAGCCTCACCTCTTTCCTTCCGATCTCGTTTCAGGTTGAGGTAATAGTACCTCTCCAGTCTCTCAGTTTATTCTTACGTAAATTCAGTCTCAGTATCTTGTTCCTTCAGTTGTTCTTGCATTTCAGCATATTTGCATGTTCTTGGAACTCAGTTCAGTTAGATATCAGTTTCTAGTACTTAGTGATAGGGATTGCAGCTCCTTCCCTCCATACTCAGTTTGTTTAGACTTCATTTGAGGACGAATGTTACGAAGGGGGAAATATTGTAAGACCTAGACCTCGAGAAAATAAAAAAATGCAGCTTTCAAGAATCTGGTATTAGAACCCACAGACCGTAGGTAGAACCACAGACCGTAGGTGGGATCCTGCGGTTCAGTCCCAGACTTAGGGGAATTTCAGAATCCAAAGATGACACCTACGGCCGTGAACCACGGTCCTTTTATTGAGCCACGGACCATAGGTTGGTTCCGTCGTTGGGGTCCAAAGTTTGAAGGTCTCTGATCCCACCCACGATCGACCAGTACGGTTCGTGGTTGGACCTAAGGACCGTATGTGTGACCGTAGGTGAGGGTCAACAGCCAATTGGAGGAAAATGGTTGTTGGGTCTACTTCAAATGATCATATCTTTTAGCACAAATTGAATTAGGTGGCCCATGACCTATTAAATTAAAGATAATTGAATCATCTTCCCAACAACACAGAGTTTGCTAAATCCCATCTCGGAGTAAAAAGTTATGCTCATTTTGGTGAAGCCTTGTCAGGCAAACCACGAACCACAACCACGGACAACGGTTGGTAGTCCAAACGACGGTCCGTAGGCCCCTCCGTTGATGGCCTTCGTTAGCTTTTAAGTTAGGGTCATTTAGGTGTTTTTCCTATGCGTTGGGGCCCTTAAACTACGTCGTTATACTCAGTCTAAGCCTAATAACTTAGTCAGACTTACCCAGAACACTCAGTCTCCAAAAAATCATCCAAACATAGAGCAAAAAGGAGAAGAAAGAGGCGCCAATTTCCCAAGAAAAATCAAAAGGTTTGATTCAAGTTTCAGCCCTGAAATCGAAGGATTTCTCCGTAGATTTCTTCATCAGGTCTGTGGGTTTTCACTAATGGGTTCCTTTCATCCACTAGGTCCCTAGAATTCAATCAGTTTCTTGATTCTCCATATCTTGTTTAGACCTAGGGTATCTAAAACCTAGGATATTTTCTGTGATTTAGCTATTGTAGTATCCTAAATCGAAATAGCATGTTTCTTGGAAACTCTGTTTAGTTCTTTGTATGAAACTCAGAACCCTAGTTGTGTAGATTCTCTAGTTCATGAATTACACTTGCTAGGTCAGTTAAACAGATAATCATGCTCCAGATTTTGAATGTTACATTATCAGTATATAAATATTTAATTCTGAGATTGCATGTCAGTATTTGCGCTATTCAGTATTTCAGTCATATACATATTCAGTTGGGAGTAGAATTAGCACCGAGTTGGACTAGGGTTCAGCGTACCCTCATAGTCTCAGAACTACATTCCCCCATAGGATTATAAGTCCACTCTGTTGGGCATTAGATTTAGTGATCACACCAGTCATGCCTTTATACCCCTGGCAAGGTATGTTAGGTCCTCTCGATGGGGCGTATACATCAGACTCCACGTTTAGCTCCCGTGGTTTTATGTCGTTTAATAGTAGCTCCCACAGCCAGACTCTTAGTGCATTTGACCAGGTTTTCAGTATATACTTCAGTATTCAGTTTAGCATGTCATGTTCATGATTAGTACTTGGTCATTGCATTCAGTTTAGCTTTTCAATTATCTTTTCAGTATTTATGTTCTTGCTCAGTTTACAGTATTGCTCAGTTTTGCCTTGTTTCCTCTTATATATGTTTGTTCAGCTTAGTATCTATATCATTCATGCTCAGTACATTCCAAGTAGTGACGCATACTCTGCGCTACATCCTTTCATGATGTAAGTTTAGGTACTCAGCATCCAGATCGCGCTTAGATCGATTCTCAGTCCACATTTCAGCAGCTTCAGTGGTGAGTCCTCATACTTCGAGGACAATAGACATGCTTTTCATTTTAGTCTTGTTATTTAGTTTTCAGTTTTGTTATAGTTAGCTGGGGGGCATGTCCCAACAACTCAACTCAGTTAGAGGGTTTCCAAACATAATAGTAGGATCAGCTTGAATTGTTCAGTTTAATCTTCCAGTTGTTAATAAACTCTTAGTATGTTTTATACATTCAGACTAGTTGGATACTCCCGACTTTCAATTATCCATTGTTTTAGCTTCTGCATAGTACATGTTTTGTCCAGTTATTCTTAGTAAGCTTGATATATGCCAGACGCATGGTTAGCTTGGGGTCACTCGTGATCCTAGGTCCCGTGTTACGTCAAGGGGGTAGACTAGGGGCGTGATATCACTATCTCTCTTTCTTAGATTACTGAAGCTCTACCTGCAATGTTCCAACTCTAGGAACTTTTACTACTATTGCTTATAATCTCATAACTCATACTATCATTTCGGGTGCAATTACTACCCAAGCCCTAAAACACACTTCCGAACGCACAATTCATATGAAAAAAAGTGAATTTTTTTGAAACTCAACACTTAACCCACTCACGGGCTTCTCTCAAGCCCCTCTGCGGTTTTATGACTTTCTCAAAAAATTTACTGAGAGTAACTCATTGATAAGGATCTGGCTTTGCTTTTCAACTACCTTGAGTATGAGGGGTAGTCGAATGGATGTGAGGAATGCAAGAGTTAGAATATGTTCCTTATGACACAGTTCTACTGGACGATGTAGAGTATGAAAGAAGGGAAATTTTTCTTAAATGTCTGTAGTCCCTAATTTATAGATGTGGGGCCCTCACAACCATAAATAATATCCTACTGACACGGCTTCATAGACATCTTAGGACACTTGAACTCTATGCTCTGATATCAAGTTTTTCACGACTAGAGCCTACACCCTGGATATGGCCAATATTCAAGAACCATTGCTGGTCCCCAAGCGAACCCTCATCCTGGCTGACTACAAGCGGAAAAACTAATTCGAGAAATAATAGTCTTAAAACTGAATTAAATTAATTAAATTCAAATACTTAACTTGAAAAAATGTCTGAACAATACTCAATAGGAATTTTTATAGTTTGTAAAACAACTCAAAGAAAGTAAATACTGAAAACTCCTCAACTCTATCTATCTATCAAGCCTCTACTATTACAGAAGGATATCGGGACAAGACCCACGATATCCTAACAAATTGAACAGTGAACATGGAACCCTCTGGAAGCAGGGAGGCTCACCAAAGCTAAGTGGAACTGCAAGTGGCATCATCGGAGCGCCTGTTGATGACCCTGAACACACGTATCTGCATCATAAAATGATGCAGGAAAAATGGCGTTAGGACATGGAATGTAGGAGCATGTAAGGGGAACTCTGAAACATAATTATAAACTTGAACTTATAAAAAGGAAGACATATTCAGCTCGTCTCAACTCAACTCAACTCAAGAATACTAAACTCAACTCAAGAATACTCAACTCGACTCAAGAATACTCAAATCAATATAAAAGAAATGATCATAAGATTCAATATATAAAGCTTTGTAAATAGTTCACACGAACTCAAAATGTATATAAATACAATAATAAACTCCTTATTCTTATTTGGGAGATTCTCTAACCGACAACCATCACTATGAGTAACGTGTTGATACAACGTCTCACCCACGATGCCAGAACTGTCCTATACCTTACCGGGGTATAGGACATCCTCAACTAAGTGGATCAACTAAGCTCTGCCTGAAGGCACTTAGGATTCATCTTTAAAGTATGATCCTGTACCCATGTTGGCAGACATGGTTTATGAGGAATATGAGTTGTCTGAACTCATCCCTAAATCGGTGCTCAATACTACTCCCAATAATATATACCCCATTCTCATATGTTTAAAAAACATAACTCTTCCCCTGGTTTGAGATAATTACTCAAACTACCCTCTTAAAAGAGGTAACTACTCAAAAAATATCTTAGAAGTCATAAACACTTTTTAGAAATCAAAGTTTCTCTTTTCTTAATGTAAATATGATACATTTGGGAATACTTAGTTCCCTTATACTCAACTCAATTCATATTTGAAACCTCTTTCCCAAAACTCATCTTTTACTTCCTCAAAACTCAGTTTTAAAACTCATAATTGGTTTTCACTGACTTCTCAAAACTTGTAACTCAAAATGGGGTTAATGTTGAAATATAGACATGAATGAAACAACTCAAGGACCTCAATGACCTCATAGAATTCGATACTCAAAACTCAAGGACTCAAGAATTCAAAACTCAGAACTTAATGATACTACTCCTCTCAAGAACACTCAATTCATAGAGTTCATGCGGAATTATGGACATGAACGAGTCGACTCAAGGATCTCAATTAAAATGTAGACTCATGAATACACTCTTCTCATCCTCATACTCTTTTTCTCAAGACTTAGTTCAAAACTATGATTCATTTCAAAAGAATTCTCAAATTTGACTCAAGGGACCCTTTTGAACTTTCCTCTCAATCTCTCTTTCATTCAAGAGTTATGATTGGGATATATAGGATGTCTCAAGATTTAATGAAGACTTAGATAGTTGGTAATAAGAAGAGGAAAAAAACATGATTCAAAGGAACGCATACGGGGCGAAAAACGGAGGCGAAAGGGGCCTGACGCCCCTGGCGCATCAGTGGTGCGCCGTGCCAGCCCTTAGTTTCCTGAGGCTAGTTTGGAGCACACTGCAGGCGCAGGGAACCAGCCTCCCTGGTGCTATGGTGGAGCTCCACCCTAGCCTATTCCCAGAACGTTTTGACCAATTTTTCTTCTTAATTTTTGATCCTAATTGACCTAGAATCGATTGATTTCTTCCAAACTCCATTAGATTCATAAACCCAACTTAATTAATCGAGAAACCACTCGAATTACATCTAGAACATCATTCATTCTCCAAACCCTCACCCCAAGAAATCAACAAAATGCCATTATTAAAGAATGGAGTACAAAACCTCAAAGAACTCAATAAGAATCTCAATTTACTAAATCTCATGGATGAATTGGAAATTGGAAACTCATGATTGGTGTGAGGCTGAACAAACCCAACACTATGAAAATTTACATACCTCAAAAGAACTAAGTTCTTGGCCAAAATCCTCAAAACTCGATGAAAGCTTGAAACTTTCTTCTTTTTCTCCTATTGAACTTTGCCCTAACCTTCTAAATGCTTTTGGGATGTTTAGAATTGACTTAGTTTGACTAGACCCCTTAACTTGGGTTGGTAAGACGTGTTAGGCTAGTGGGGTAAGGAAAAGACCAAACTACCCCTCCTTAATACGGATGGAAAATGCCTAAATTAGAGAGGTTGCACTCTAACGGGCATAACTCCTTCATCTGAACTCGGAATTTAGAAAACTCAGTGGCGTTGGAAAGAGGACTGAAGACCTTCGATTTGATAGATCATGGGCCACCTAACACATTTTGTGCTGAAAGATATTGTCGATTGAAGTTGAGCCATGAAAATTTCATAATGAAACTCAATTGGAAGGAAAGTTTTCAACTAGACTTTATGCTAGGGAATTTTAGTGACCTTAACATCTAAGAAAATTTAGAATCACTCGGTATAAATCTTATTCACCATAAAGAATGACTCGAGTCTTATCTTAGAAATTTTTGAGATGCTAGACAAAATGCATTGAGCGCTTCGCCTTGCTTTATGTGTGCTTCAGTGTCGTCATCAAGATTCTAAGACAAAAGTTTCCTTGCCAATGAGCCTCTTCTGAAGAAGTGACACTAAACAATTGGTATTTTACTTTATTATTAAAATAATTATATTTCTTTGGTCATATATTTATCATTCATGTTTATAATTTTTAGTCTTGGACTAAACATATATATTTATATTTTTTTCTCCGTTTGCGCCTTTTTTTTAAAGCCCACCCTTTATTTGCGCTTAAAGCCCCCACAGACCTTAGAGCTTTTTTGCGCTTTTTCCTTTGATAACACTGGACTATATATATAGATAAAACATTTTATACTTCCTCAATGTTTGGAGTAAGTAGGATCATGGTCGTTTACATGTTTTAGAAGTTACGATGATTCAAAAAAATCAAAAAGATTTTAAAAATAATTAAAAGAAACTATCTCCTTAGTTTGTTTTGTTTGTCAATCTGTGTTCTAAAACAAGTCTTTGTGGCATAACTAATTGATGCACCTTCCGAGTTTGCTTCCTTTCTATCTGAAATTCATCTTCAAGAGAGAAAAGTGAAATTTTGTTTTATGCTACCAACAGAGGCTATTGGCTCCTTTTGTTTCTTTTTTTTTTCTTCTCTTTAATTTTCCATTTACATTGTCCCATGTGATAACACACCATGTATTTTTGGATTCCAAAAATATAAGGCATAGTCCTAAGTTGTGAACTTTCTTTTTCTTGCTTTGTATTGTATCTCATGGGGCATGTGACGGGAATTTTCATTCTGAATGTACTTAAAGTGAAGCTACAGATAGTAATATAATGGCTATCCTATTCATTTAAGTTCTAGGGACCCATGTAATTGTGTCAAGAACTATAGCCCTGTGGTATTGCTATGATGCATCCAGGAATTAAATAAGAGGCCTTCCAAACTATTGAACAACTGTGCATATTGCAAACATACAAGAGATTGCAGAATTTTACAAAAAAGATCAGCTTCTAAAACCTTTCATCGAGTGAACAAATAATGTGTATTATCTTAAACTGAAACACCATCCATGATTTAAACTGATATATTGCACTCGATTCTCATACCATAATCAACAACTTTCAGAATGGGCACTTTGGCAGGTGTTATTGGATGAACACTAGAAACATGCCCACATCATGAAGCACGGAAGACCACAGATGAAAAAAGACAAACACTAAATTCTAATAGTGATAAATTAAAATGCTAAATGGAGTAAATATATGAAAATGATTCATATAGTAACAAACAAACAAAACATGAGGAGACACCCTACAAATTTCTAGTTTTCTGGATTTTTCACATTTCTAGGTCTGTTTTTGTACTTTTCTTATGATGTTAAGTTATTTGTAATAATCGATCTATCTATCTATATATCTACATACCTACCTACCTATCTACCTAGCTACCTAGATATATACCTACCTATAATAATAATAATAATACCTTAAAAGTATGAACTCCATAACTTGAATGTTAATTTACTATAATACCCCCAACTTAACACATCTTATTTAGTATACCTTCTATATTTTATATTTTATTTATTCATTCATTTATTTGTTCTATATTACATTAAAAGATGACACAATTTCACATTGACGAGTAGTAGTAACTTTTTCGAAGGATTGTGACTTTTTTAAAGAATTGTTACTTTTCGAATGAGTTGTGACATTTTTGAATGATTGTAATTTTTGTAAGAATAGTGACTTATCTGATAAGGCACGATAAAAAACTTTTCATACTATCCTTTTTTATCTATAAACAGAAGATTTTTCTCACATTTTTAAAATATAGATTTTGTAAGTTGTTTATTCTTCTTCTTAAATCAACGAAGATTGTGAGAATTGTTCAATTATGCAATTACAATAGTTTTTTGTCGGTAAATTGGATGGATCAATAAAATTTGATGCAACAAGGAAATGAAATAACTCAACTTCAAATGAGAAGATTATCTAGATAATTAATGTGTACTCATTTTCATTGACATAAATATACTTTTGCAACAACTTCTACTTGACAAGAAATTCAATGATTTTCTATTGCACAAACTACAACTTGATGTTCAAGTTGTGAAAAGTCTCAAATGTTGGAGAAAAATGATGAAATGTTAATTTTCCCATGAGCTGTGACATTTTTAACTGATTATGATTTTTGTACAAAATTGTGACTTAACTGATGATGCACGATAAACAACTTTCCATACTATCCTTTTTGTCTATAAATAGAAGAATTTTCTCACTTTTTCAAACTACAAATTTTGTAAGTTTTTTATTCTTCTTCTTAAATCAAAGAAGATTGTGAGAATTGTTCAATTATGCAATTACAATATTTTTTTTATCGGAAAATTTGATTGATCAACAAAATTTGATGCAACAAGGAGAATTAAATAACTCAACTTCAAACGAGAAGACTATCTAGATAATTAATATGTACTAATTTTCATTGGTGTTGCTCGTAATTGCACACGCAAGTGTACGTGGTCGCGTAAGTAATATAGCGGCTCTTAAAAGAACGGATTATCGAACCAAAAAGACTTGACAATTAACTATTTTACTAAATTATACTAGTCTAATTATTTATTTAAGAGTGCCAAAAGAATTTGATTTTTATTAATATACTAAGAATGCAAGAATTAAATAATAAAATTACTTACAATGGTCGAAAAATTCTATGGCTGCAACATGCATAGGGTTTCATGTATCACATCTCATGCATGAATTAACTACGGTTATCAAATTGCTGATTTACAGGGTTGATTTTATGATCATGGTCTCTCGACCTCTAATCGCCTACTCCAATTAGCTATCGAACTGCATCGTTGAGCGGGGATAGACAGGCCCAATTGGCGAGCATTTAAATTTCGTCCTATTTTATAACCAAGCTCGGTGCTCGCCCGGGTGTCAATCGTGAACACGAATTTGAACAAGTGATATGCAGGAGAGATAGAGCGCTTTGTATTCTATGGTCTATCTACCTCATTGTCTCCGGAGTCAAAGAATAGACAATATATTTATCTCTATGGTGATCAAGCATGAAATACTAAAATAAGAATATAAAATTAATTAAAGCGATAACCAATTATTAATTCAAAACAATCGATGATCAATAATTACCCATAGCCACAGACCCAAAACAAATATATTTAGATACTAATGTCTAAAAAATAAGAAAAAGAAAAGAACCCTAAAAAGTATTGATAACTTTCTATATGGAAAATACTCCCCCCTGATAATTATTCTCATGGCTATTTATAGATATAAAAAACCCTAAATAAAATAACTGAATCCAAAACAAATTGAAAACCAAAACAAAAAAGGAATTGAATTTCTAAGTTGTACGCGTGAACATTAGCCATAACAAACTCAATTTGTGTGTGTCTGGAGCTTGACACGTGGCCTTTCCTTCAATATTGTTATACTTTCAATTGTGAACTACTGCTTGTATAGAATATTATTATATTAAAGTTAATTTATTAAGCTGTCTGCTTGATTTTCTTCTTCAACATTCCATCTTTAATTCGTTTTAGCTTCAAAATTCTTCATCTTTGCACCAATTTATTCCTACAAATAAAATACACTATTTAGAACAATCTATAAAATTCATGATAAAAAAGGACAAATACAAATAATAAATCTGAGTCAAATAATGATTAAAAATATGTATTTTTGGCCTCACATCAACACCCCACAATTTAAATTTTGCTCGTCCTTGAGCAAACATTAAAGCTCTTCTCAAAAACCATACTTGGAATATCATCACTTTAGTAGATACAAACAATTAGGCCATATACGAATTTCAAAACATCAAGTATACTTCTCAATCATTATGCAAGACATCCAAATAAACAACAAACCTCTAACCTCCTAACCTCAAGGAAGTACTTTGAACTCATCAAAATTAAGCTTGTTCATCTACTCTCTGTTAGAAAACTATATGCACAGCGGAAGAATATCAGTATCATACTGCTTACATGAATAATAGATAACCAATTCGTTTATGCTAGAACACATATATCATGTTGATTCACATAAACTTGCTGAAATTTAATTTAAGAATTACCTCTTGAAGCGTGAGCAGATACCTTCAACCGAATTCACAAGTTAGACAGACCTTCAAGCGAATCTACAAGATAGATAGCAGCTGTGGTCTTCTACAGTGATCCCAAGTTCACATCCTAACTCTCTCAATACTTGGTGGGAAAGTATCGAATAGAAAACTAACTCATCTTTTTCTAGGTTAGGAGAATCCCTATTTATAGAGATTTCTTTCCAATCCAAAAAGGAGAAGAAAACTCAGTTTTTCTTGAAAACAAGAAAAACCACAGGTTAGTTTTTGTTCAACCAAAACTAACACTCTTCTCTTCTTTTTCCTTTGAAATAGGATTCTGAGTTTTAGTTAAATATGGGCACTATAGGGACCACAAAATTAATTACTGAGGATTCCTATTATGGAAATAATTCTAAATAATTAAAATTATTCTTACCATAATAAATTACAAATCATTCCACTAGAAATTTGTAATTGCACTCCTCTATTTATATTTCAAAATTCCCTATTAAAAACTTATGTAATTCCCATGTTAAGATTACAGATACTAATCAATAAATTAAATTACTGACGAATTTAACTTAATGATTAATTTCCTTTAGAGCATTACTTAACTGATTTCATATGTCAGATTCATAAATCCACTTGCAAGGTTTGACACGATGAAACTTATAAGTTTCTCAAAAAAGCATATCAATAAATCTCTATAACAAGACATGGATTCCATCAACTAACTTATTATTTCGCCAATATATATTATTATCATCCAATCTACCAGGCATATTGACCCATCTCAGAATCTCACCTTTTAATAAATCAAAACGATAATTAATATATACAGATCGTAATAGTTATATCAGGATTAAGAACATAAGTACATTTAATAGTTTAGAAAATATGTTTTTGTCAGTCATTCTAAAACAACTATCTCTACTGGATCCCGTTCAATACATACAAAATGCACTAGCATAAGAAGTTGAAACTATACCGTTCCCATAATCAAGATAAATTACATATAATCTTGTGCTACAATCTTACCGATGACATGTTCAATTTCCATCCTAGATTGTGAACAAAAAACTTTATACTTATAAGAACCGATGATTTAGTCCTCTGTGTATAAGCTAAAACTTTACACACTAAATCATTTACTACATAAGTAAACAAACACCATAAACGAATATATGATCTATTAAAACTGAATAAATATTTATTCTATAATAAATATTATATCTTAACATATGGTTAATAGTATATATCCCAACACTCTCATTAAAAAAAGTAAATAAAATCACCTATCTCTCATGAAACAAGAGCTCTCACAAAAAGAAATAGTCCACACACTCAATTCAAAAGATTGAATATAAATTAAGGACTTAACATCAAAGAACAACTCTCACACTCACAAATAAAATTCATATGTATGCACAAAGAACCATATGCTTGCCCATTATGGACATCTCCACTAATTAAGCATGCTTGAATAGAATCAAATAGGACTTTAATGGGTTGTAATATAGACTAGGGGACGGGTAGGAAAACTATATAATAGTGACTTACACTTCCTTAAGCTCTTTGTAATTTTAGACTTCATCACCCATTATTTTCTTCTCTTTATTTTCAGCACTCTCTTCAATAATTATTTCACAAGTAATTCTCAACATCTCAAGAATGCTTCAATCATTTATTTTTTCAAAGGATTTTTTTTTCATGTCACATTCTTCCAAAGAGGGCTTTATAATTACTTTGTAGCTATCATTGATTACCTTTTTCACTCAACCATTCTTTTTTTCTTCACAATTAACAATTATAATAAGTTTATGCTACACTGCTCAAGGAAGGAGGGTGCAAGAACTAGGGATTCAATAAAATAGTCGAGGTAAAAATACGGCTACCAACAAAAGGCTACAGGCTCAAAGGGCCTACTAGTGATATATATCTGAAAAATCTAAAATTGACAAGACAAATCAAAGAAAGCCTATTATCAACCCCTAAACAAAGCAACACTTTTTGTTTCGCTTCATTAACATGCAAGCAAGTTCTAGACTCGGATGCAAAATATCGAATAAATAAATTCTCACCACACATGACACAAGTATCAATCAAGATGGATCAATTCCACTTCTAAGAGAGACAGGATCATAACAAACTCAAAAATAAAATAAGTTGTATACAAAGTCACACCCATGAGCTTAGGTATCAAAGAGTCTGCAATTTCCTTATCAATCAAGCATTCACAAGAAAGTACTACTCAAAAATTCGGCCTAAATAGCAAGTATCACACCACTCAAAAGAGTCTTTTCTTTTCTCTAAAAAAATTAAAAGAAAACTTATTCCTAAAAAAATAAATAATTTTATGTTCAAAGGGACTATCCTAAGGAAAAGAACCGAAAACAAAAGCCAAGGAACTCATCCTACAAAAGAAAAGACTCATTAAGACAGTAAAAACTAGGAATTAGTTCCTCCACCCCACACTTATAATGATGCTATGTCCACAAAGCATCAAATAAAATATAAAACAAGAGTTTGGAAAACTCCCTAAGGCCTCTAGGCGTAGCTAGTAGCGTGTTCTCTTAATTTCATCGAGGGTCGTACGCACCCCACACTTAAGCTAAAATGTGCTCCTTTTCTTCAAATTCTTGGGTACTCAGACTTCCCCTAACATGCAAGAATAATAAATAATTGACATTAAAGAAAATTAAATAAGAAGCTACACTATAAATTGGGTTGCCTCCCAATAAGAACCTTATTTAACGTCGCGGCATGAAACAAGTAAGTTCACCACTTTTCTTTCCACTTTGAACTTATGAATTGTACCCCTAACTTTGCATCTATTTTTCTGCTCTATTCAAGGGGCGGTGGTATAAATATAACGGAACCAAGTAATATATATCGCATCTTGCACTTCTTGGCCCTTATGTGAGGAATGTTGTTTTGTGTACGTGGACTAAAAAACTTTAGGATGTAGGGGCATTGTTCCTCATCTATACACTCATCCATTAGTTTAGCTGATGTAGAAAAGTGTTTTGAATGAGATTCAAGTTACCTCAACTCCAAAGCAACATTATTTACAACATTTTCACTTTTGTACTTTTTTAAAACGTGGCATCATCAAGAAAATTATGATTGCATTGTATCTCCTACCGTTTTATATCCTCAATTTGACTTCTGAGTGCCTTTTCAGTACCACAAAACTCATAATTGGATTGTTGAGCGTCAAACACACCAACCTTTGTATTCAATTCATTGCTTAAGTTCTGAGTATGCAATAAAAACATATTAACATCTTGAATGTACTTTATTTTTCTATCTATAATGTGTGACATCCCATATATGATTCTCCTACGGCGCTCTCCATATTCCTCTACTAATTTTCTGCAAGAATCCATACTATCATAGGAACATAGATTATCAGAATCATCATGAGAGGGTTTTGGAGTAGGATAGCAACAAACGGTACAACCGAACCACAAACCATCATAAAATTTACAAGATAGAGATGGTGCACACAATTTTCTCCCGGGAATATATTGACATTGTTGCCAAAAGTGGGCTCCTTTGCAATAAGGACAAGGTCTTACCAAACACTAATAATCATAATTCCCATTCATCCCAAGAAGAGTATTAATTAGTAGGAAAAAAATATGTATCAAAATAAATAAACAAATAAATAAAAAGAAAAAGTATAACCTAGAATAACAGTTAATTTCTAAGTCCCCGGCAGCGGAACCAAGAACTTGTTGCTCCCAATTACACACGCAAGTGTACGTGGTCGCGCAAGTAATATAGTGACTCTTAAAAGAACCGGATTATCGAACCCAAAGGACTTGTCAATTTACTATTTTACTAAATTATACTAGTCTAATTATTTATAAGAGTGCAAAAAGAATTTGATTTTTATTTAAATACTAAGAATACAAGAATTAAATAATAAAATTACTTACAATGGTTGGAAAATTCCAGGGCTGCAACATGCATAGGGTTTCATGTATCACATCTCATGCATGAATTAACTATGGTTATTAAATTACTGATTTACAGGGTTGATTTTATGATCATGATCTCTTGACCTCTAATCACCCACTCCAATTAGCTGTCTAACTACATCGTTGAGCGGAGATAGACAGGCCCAATTGGCAAGCATGTAAATTTCATCTTGTTTCGTAACCAAGCTCGGTGTTCGTCCGGGTGTCAATCCTGAACACGAATCTGAACAAGTGATATGCAAGAGAGATCGAGCTCTTTGTATTCTTTGGTCTATCAACCTATTCGTCTCCCGGGTCCAAGAATAGACAATATATTTATCTCTATGGTGATCAAGCATGAAATACAAAAACAAGAATACAAAAGTAATTTAAGAGATAACCAACTATTAATTCAAAACAATCGATGTTCAACAATTACCCATAGCCGCAGCCCCATAACAAGGATCTTTAGCTTCTAATGTCTAAGAAAAGAAGGAAAAGAAAAGAGCCCTAAAAAGTATTGATAACTTTCTACTTACAAAGTACTCCCCCCTAATAATTATTCTCATGACTATTTATAGATATAGAAAACCCTAAATAAAATAACTTAATCTAAAACAAATTGGGAAACCAAAACCAAAAAGAAATTAAATTTCTAAGTTGTACACGTGAACAGTAGCCATAACTGACTCAATTTGTGTGTGTCTAGAGCTTGACACGTGGCCTTTCCTTCAATATTATTATACTTTTAACTGTGCACTACTGCTTTGTATAGAATATTCTTATATTAAAGTTAATCCATTAAGTTGTCTGCTTGATTTCCTTCTTCAACCTTCCATCTTTAATTGGTTTTAGCTTCAAAATTCTTCATCTTTGAACCAATTTACTCCTACAAATAAAATACACTATATGAACAATCCATAAAATTCATGCTTAAAAAGAACAAATACAAATAATAAATGTGAGTCAAATAATGATTAAAAATATACTTTTTTGGCCTCACATCAATTGGCATTACTTTTGCAACAACTTCTACTTGACAAGAAGTTCAATAATTTTCTGTTGCGCAAACTACAAATTGTTGTTCAAGATGTGAAAAGTCTCAGATGTTGGAGAAATCTGATTTAATCAAAAACTTGTTCGAGGTGTCCAAACTAGATTTGATAAGTACTCATTTTTTCCGAATTTATTTGTTGTACTTTTATTTTAATTATGTTTATAATAGAATGTTCTTTTTTTGTGGGAGGGAAAGGGGGGTAATTCTTTAATTCTAACACTACATGTTACATGTTTAAGACTATTAAAATTAAGTATATCTACTATACTTTATATTATATTGTATTTATTTATTTATATTATATAATATTATATTTAAAGCAGACACCTTTTCACATTGAAGGGTCGTGACTTTTTCAAAGAGTTATGACTTTTTTCGATGAGTTATGACCTTTTCAAAGGGTTGTTGTAACACCTCAGACCTAACAAACCTGGACAACAGAAAATTTAGTGAACCACGGAGGGTTCACGGACCGTGAGACAAACCACGGTCCGTCGACGTGCTGGTGGTTCACACCTAGCCAAAAATAGTGGACCACAGATCCCTTCACGGTCCGTGGATCCCCACACGAGCCGTGATATGGCTCGTGGAAGCCAGGCATAACCACCAGAATTCAGGTAGCAAACCACGGAGCCCACCACGGGCCGTGGATGGGTCAGTTGTCTTGAGCCAGCAGACCCCTAGCCCCAAGTGAAGAACCACGGAGGCCTTCATGGTCCGTGAAGTGGACCGTAGAATGGGGGGTACCAGGAACCACAACCACTTGACGGGCCGTGGTCCCTTTAACGGTGTCCGTGGTCGGCCATCATCAGCTGTTAAGTCAGGGTCATTTTGATATTTTCCCCTATGCATTGGGCATTTAAACTATATCGTTTAATACCTAAACTATGTCATTTTACTCAGTTTAAGCATGATAATTTAGTCAGAACCTACCTAAACCCTCTATTCTCCAAAATAACCAAAACTTAGAGCAAAAAGAGAAGAAAGAGGCGTTAGTTTTTTGAAGAACACGCAGCTAGTTTGCTTCAAGTTTCAGCCCCGAAATCAAATGATTTCTCCATAGATTTCGTCACTAGGTATGTGGGATTTCACTAGTGGGTTCCTTTCATCCACTAGGTCCCTAGAATTTAGTCAGTTCCTTGATTCTCCATATCTTGTTTAGACCTAGGGTTTCTAAATCATTGGATATTTACTTTGATTTAGCTATTGTAGTATCCTAAATCGAAATAGCTTGTTTCTTAGAAAGTTTTCTAAATTCCTTGTATGAAATTCAGAACCCTAGTTTGTATAAATTCTCTTTGTTCACGAATTATACTTGCTAGGTTAGTTAAATAGATAATCATGCTCTAGATTTCGAATGTTACATTATCAGTATATTAATGTCGCATTTTCAGATTGTAGTTCAGTATTTTGAGCTATTTAGTATTTCAGTTGCATGTGTGTCATATACATATTCAGTTGGGAATAGACTTAACACAAAGTTGGACTAGGGTTCAGCGTATCCTCATAGTCCCAGAACTACGTGCCCCCGCATGAGTATAAGTCCCCTCTGTTGGGCATCAAATTTAGTGATCACGCCAGTCATGCATTTATAACCCTGGCAAGGTATATTGGGTCCTCTCGATGGGGCGTATACATTGGACTCCACGTTTAGCTCACGTGGTTTAATGTTGGTTAATAATAGCTCACACAATCAGACTCTTAGTGCATTTGACCAGTTTTCAGTATATACTTCAGTATTCAGTTTAGCATGTCATGTTCATGATTAGTAGTTGGTCATTGTATTCAATTTAGCTTTTCAGTATTTACATTCTTATTTAGTTTATGTCATTGCTTAGTTATGCTTTGTTCAGCTTATATATATGTTTGTTTAGCTTAGTATCTATATCCTGAATGCTCAGTACATTCCAAGTACTGACGCATACTCTGCGCTATATCCTTTCATTATGTAGGTTCAGGTACTCAACATCCAGATCATGCTTAGATCGATTCTCGGTCCGCATTCAACAGCTTCAGTGGTGAGTCCTCATATTCCGAGGACAATAGACATGCTTTCATTTTAGTCTTTACTTTCAGTTTCAGTTTTGTTAGAGTTAGCTGGGGGGCATGTCCCAGCAACTCAACTCAGTTAGAGGCTTTTCGGACATAGTAGTAGTATCATCTTGAATTGTTAAGTTCATCTTTCAGTTGTTATTAAACTCTTAGGATGTTTTATAAATTCAGAGTAGTTGGGTATTCCCCATTTTCCAGTCATCTATTGTTTAGCTTCCGCATAGTATTTGCCTTATTCTGTATTTTCAGTATACTTATGATATGCCAGACACAGGGTTAGCTTGAGGTCACTTGTGATCCTAGGTCCCATGTTACGTCAAGGGGGTAGCCTCGAGGCGTGACAGTTGTGACTTTTCTAAAGGGATGTAACTTTTTCGAAGGGTTGTAACTTTTTCAAAGAGTTATAACTAAAGGGTTGTGAATTTTTTGATAAGACACAATAAATATTTTTTCATACTACCCTTTGTTGGGTATAAAATGAGGGGTTTCCTCACATTTTTAAAGTACAAATTTTTAAAGTTTTCTATTATTCTTCTTCTTCTTCTTCTTCTTAAAACACCCAATTTAATATATCTTCTGTATTTTATATCATATTTATGTATTTATATTGTTTTATTTTAAAAGCATACACCTTTTCGCATTGAATGGTTACAACTTTTCCAAAGAGTTGTGACTTTTCCAATGAGTTGTGACATTTTCGAAGGGTTGTCTCTTTTCTTAGGGTTTGTGACTTTTATGATTAAACACAATAAGCACATGTTCATACTACATTTTTTAACTATAAATTGAGGGTCGAGTTTCCTCACGTATCTAAACTATGAGTTTATTAAGTTTTCTATTCTTCTCTTCGTAAAAACTCAAGTGTGATTTACAGATGTTGAGAAAGTTTAGTGGAATTTGAACACTCCATAACTTAAATGTTAAATTCATATAATACTCCAACTAAAAACATTCAATATAGTATATCTTCTATATTTTATATCAATAGTTATTTATTATATTTATATTATATTAAAAGCAGAAACTCCAAAGATACAATAATAACTAAGTAATGCACTATATGGAAGGGAGGAGAAACTATATTTAAGAGGTTTAACTAAAAGATTTTATGAGTGACATTTTTATTTTTACGCATCACAATTAATTTTAAAATGATTAAAAAAAAGTCAAAAAAAGGAAAAAGATAAATCTAATTGGAGGCCATAGAGAGGTGCTACATTACCCTATATTATAAATAGCTATAGGTGTTTTCGAATATTGATTTGACAATTTTAGTAGTAATCATAAGAAAATTTGCATCCACTATTCATAGGAACTTATGCTTTATTATTCCATTTATAATTGTTTACTCAAAATTTTGATTTAATAATATTGATATTACTTTTTAAAAAAATAGTGTAGTACATGGTTTGATATTCATGTGCAATGCACGTGCCTCTAAAGTAGTTAAAGAATAAAAGTACATGAAGTATAGATATATCTTGCATTCCCTCATTGATATAGCATTATGATATACATATTTCTTCACCACTTGGTTGTCTCCCATTGAAATGTCACCACCTTCTTTCTTCCTTCTTTTTTGTGGATAAGTTCCATTGAACTTTCCCTTCCAACAGAATTATGATTGGATGTTGTCACGACCCAAGGTAGCCCCTAGGAGTAACATGGCGTATAGAACCCCGAGAGTCCCCATACAAGCCACTTAGCATTCATAACATAGGAAGTAGATAAGGAGATTTAAAAGACAGTTTCAATGTATCAAAGTTTTATAAAGCAAAGCGGAAAATCTAACATCGTCTCAATAGCCATCTAGTACATAATAATGAATCTGGGCATAGCCCGTACATCACAGGCCAAAACTGAAAGTAAAGAAATACTGAAAACTATAATGTCCGGTCCTCGAAGCATGAGGACTCACCGAAGCTCGAAATCTCTCCAATCAACCTCTAGCCACGAAGCTGAGAATCCTGACTGTCGGACCCTACATTTTGGGAAATGTAGGCAAGAGTATGCGTTAGTACAAAATATGTACCAAGTATGAGAGCCATGCATAACAACATATAAATAATGCTAAATAGGGGCATTTTCATAAGCATGCAATTATCAAGCAAAAACATGGATCTTGAATGTTAGAAAATATAAGTCGTAAAATATGATCAATGCAAGTGAACATCATCTTAAACATGTATGAGATACTTCCTTAAATTAACCTTAATTCATCTTAACTTGCTTGTGGGAAGTATCCTTGACCGATATATAAGACCATGTGAACTATCAACATGGAATCCAGTGTCTTCCCCACACCGAAAAGGGGTGTCCTACTTGCCAAAGTAAGGACCATCAACTTCTAGCTTATGTGGATCCACTAACTTATGTCTATCTAGACAATCCTATGTTGGTACATAGTTTATGGGACATGGGTAATCGCCACTTGTCCACTCGGTACTAAGCTTAACTTCCACAGAATATTTCTTAATAATATTCATCTTATCTAATAAAGGAACATGGGTAATCGCCTCTTGCCTCTACATTAGAATAACTCCTTAACATTGGTTCATTTTAGATGAGAAGACCTTTCAACCCTAAGAACCCTTATCACGTGAGAAAACCTTTCAACAACAGAACAATAGCAACATTATTGATACTTCACACTCAAAGCTTCCTTAAAACATTTACATAAATTTCATGAGAACATGCTTGGTTTCATAAACTCTTCTTTCATAATTCAAAACCTACATTACATAATAATAACTTGAAAAACATGGGAATTACATGGGTTCATGGGGGATCATCAAAAAAACATGAGATTAACTCAATTCATGCATCAAAGATCATAGATCAATCAATTAAATCAATAATTAAAAGAACCCATAACATAGAAGAAAACCCTAACTCACACTACAACATTTTAGGCCTACGACCACACTAAATCTGGACAACGCTTATAAAGTGTTGCCTAAAATAGTTTTGGGGACGCTTTTAAAGCGTAGCCCAAGTTTTTAACTTTTAGCTTCGATAATATTGGCAACACTTGTAAAGTGTACTCTTTAATGGTATAAGCTACACTTTATAAGCGTTGTTGCAGTATGATATAATTGGCAATAACTATTTACATATATGGCCACACTTTTAAAGTGTCTTATTTTTATAATTATAAAAACAACACATTACAAATATGGACTTAAAGTTTTCACTAAAATATTATATTCCCTCCAACATTTTTAACTCTCCCTCCCATTTTTATTGAGCAAAAATAATAATTCATAAAACATTAAAATTTTCTTTTCCCCCAAATCAGAACTGAAGAACTGAAGAGCTGAAAAGCTTTTCTCTCCGTCAAACTTTCTCACAGAACATGCTGAAGAGTTGAAGAGCTTCTCGCTGAAGAACACGGTTGATCAGGTAATTCATAAAACATTAAGACTTTCTTTTCCCCCAAATCAGAAAAACTTTCCGTCAATTTGAAGAACGCGATTTTATCTCCAAGCTAAGTCTGAAGAACACGATTTCCATCAAACATTCTCAAAGATTTCACGATTTCACGTTGAAGAGCTGAAGGGCTACTCGCTGAAGAACATGATTTCACGATTTCTTGTTGAAGAGCTGAAGGTTACGCCTCACAAATGAACGCGCCTCACTAAAATGGAACAAAATGCTTCACTTGAGAAGATGGTGTCTTAAAGCTTCATCACATTGAAAGGATTTTATTGGAATAGGGTTTATCAGGTAAGCAATTCTATCTTTGAAAGTCTAAATTCTAGCTTTAGGGTTTTGATATTCTTGTGTCTGCAGATACGATTTTTGTTGATTTTTGGGAGTCTAGCTCGTAGTTGTATTACCCACATCAGTTGATTCTTTGCCCTGCGCATTAATCACTAAATAAGTATAAATGGGTTGATTAAGGGTGAAATCGTCACTGGAGAATTTCTTTTTTATTAGGCTTATAAGCTGATTAGGGCTGAAATCGTCCATGATAATGAAGGTTTTTGTTGTCCATGATAGGCTGATAAACAGATGGCCAATATTCGGTCAAGATAGGATACTTATCTCTCTGTGCCCAGAATCAAATGATAGATAATTGTCCTTATAAGCTTATATGGAGAACTAAACTTCCATCGAAGGTAATTTGTTTTGCCTGGATAGTTTGGAATGAGGCATGCCTTACTCAAAATAATATGACGATAAGGAAAATTCAGCTATCCAACAGATGTAATATGTGTAAAAATAAAAGCTGAAAATCCTGCCCATCATTTTCTACATTGTGAAGTTGCCTTTGATTTTTGGAGCATGTTTATGTGCATTTCTGGCCTCAAATGGGTCACTCTTAAATCAGTAAGGAAAGCATACAGGTCTGGGTGTTTGTGGGAAGTTGATAAATCCATCAAGAATATTTTGGAAAATAATACCTGTTTGCATTTTTTGGAGCATATGGTTGAAAGATATATGAGGTGTTTTGATGGGGTCTCAACTCCCATAGATTCTTTAAAGGCCAAATGTATTACTAGTTTATTAATCACTAAATAAGTGTAAATCTTATACGTATTATGCTTTTGTTTCTTCAACTTTATTAGTTTCTGGAATTGTTTATCTAGTCATGCTTTCCATTTTATTTAGATTTTAGGGTGCAGTGATTAAGTTAGGTTTGGATAGCTTTAGATAGAAATGAATGGCTAAGCATTTTTCTTGAAATTGATTACAGGTGTTAGAGAATTGTGGACTTGTACGTGCAAAATTGACGGATAAATTTTCAAGTTGAGACCATTGTGTAGAACTACATATAGAGGTACAATTGGTCCTAGTTTTGACTGCACCCTTTCTTCCGCTAGCTTAGTTTTGACCTGTCAATGCAGAAAAGTTTTAGAGGTAGATTTATCGCGAAGCTTCAGTTAATATGTTATCAATACAACCGAAAGGGAAAAAACCAATGATTTTCATATAGACTGAGACTTCGTATCTTAATTCTTTACTCATTCCATTGTGGGAAGAGTTGTAGGAAATTGTTTGATAACACCTTTTCCTATTTATTTCTCAATGATATCCAACAATATAGTATTAAAACTCATCCTTGTTTTTTTAGTCGTAAAATTAGATTATTACTTTATTCCAAGAGGATTAGCAGATTCCTGTGAATTCAGAAAGTCAAAGTTCAAGAATATCTCTCAGGATCAAAACTTGGAATGAGGAGATAATAAGCTCCAAAAAATTTAAACTTTGACATAGTTACAAAACTTATTGGTCTATTAAAACCATTAAACACCAGAAAAGAAGTTAACTTATTTTGATGAAAGCATGGTCTTTCTTATGTTCAGAACTTTCTGACAAAATTTCATTTGAGATAAGATTCAATTTGAACGTTTCCCATCTGAAATTAACTGATTAACAAAGTAAAAATCGTAAGCGATAAATTTCAAATGAATGCTCTTCTGAAAGTGAGATTGGTATTCACTTGATGTAAAATTTAAGACGATAATGAATCAGTGATCCAAAATTTGACAATCAAATTGAAGAACAACTTGATCAGGAAGCATGACAAATGTAATGATTGTCAACCTTTTTTTATTTTGTTAAAACTTCTATTTGACTAAGGTTGTTAATTTTTTGTGGTTAGATAACACTTAGAAGTAAATTAAGTAAAGGAAAGTAGGATGAGCTACAAAATTACGGAAATTGAAACAAGTTTTGAGCATCCATTTCACTAAAGTGTATAACTGATGAGTTTCCTATGTAAACCGTGCAAAACGAATTTGGTCATGAATATTTAAATTCACTCACAAAACTTTAACTTTTAATATTTGAATTCCATTTATTTACTTTCTTTCTTAATTATGTCTATCCTATTAATTTTACTTATTTTTTCTTGGAAGTATAATCAACATTCAAAAAATATTGTGGAGGATTCAAGGTTTGATTTGGCATAACACAAGTGCCATGACTAGGTAAGAAACTTTTATCATCTCATAACACATGATTCTGATAACTTACTCGTGACTTTTAAAACTTATTTGTGAAGTAGTAAATGATTTAATGATGGTTACTAAAAGATTAAATATTAATATCTTCTTCTAGGAATTTAAATATCCCATCCAAGGATTGGATGGATTTAGCAAGGTATAACAAAGAGTATTTTACTAGTGTTGAATCATTCCTGGATTTTGATTACTCTTATGGAGATCCTCAAGGAGAGGAAATTCAGTGTCCATGTACAAAATATTATAATATTCGTTGGACTCGAAGGAATGTAGTGTATGATCATCTAATATGCTATGGATTTGTTAAAGGTTATACTAGATGGATCAATCACGGGGAATGAGATATCAAGTTGAATGTTGATGATGATATGGATTACTTGCGTGATGATATTGATGGGTTGTTGAATGATCAATTTAGAGATGTTGCACATGCTGAAGGAGTTTATGATGGTCCAAATGAAGATACCAAGAAATTCTATAACTTAGTTGAAGAGGCAAGCTAAGAATTATATCCTGGTTGTAAAGGATTCTCTAAATTATCATTCACACTTTGTTTATATTTGTTGAAGTGTCTACATGGATGGAGCAATGAATCATTCACTTCTCTTTTAGAGTTATTAAAAGAGGCGATGCCCGAGTTGAACATTCCTCCGTCTTACAACAAAATCAAGTCTATGGTTAAGAATCTCGGTCTTGATTATGAGAAAATTGATGCATGTCCGAATGATTGCATGTTGTTCAGGAATGATCATAAGGATGCTGAATTTTGTCATACCTGTGGAGCTTCACGATATATTAAATCTCCTAAAGTTGATAGTGAGCTTGAGCCTTCAAAAAAACAACATCGAGTTTTAGCAAAGACTTTGAGACACTTTCCATTAATTCCTAGACTCAAAAGGCTATTTATGTGCTCAAAGACGGCAGATTCTTTGAGGTGGCATGACGAGGAGCGTTCTAAAGATGGAAAGCTAACGCATCCCGCGATGGTCTAGCATGGAAACATTTTGATAGGTTGCATCAAGATTTCACACTAGATCCTCGCAATGTGAGACTTGGCTTGTCAAGTGATGGGTTCAATTCATTTCGAATCATGAGTATATCACATAGCACATGGCCAGTTATGTTGATGGTGTATAATCTGCCACCTTGGATGTGCATGAAATTTGAATATTGTATACTTTCTTTACTTATACCTGGGCCGCGATCACCTGAAAATGACATTGATATTAACCTACAACCATTGATAGATGAGTTAAAATTATTGTGGGATTCTGGGGTTGAAACATATGATGCTTGAAGAAATCAAACTTTTCAAATGCGGGCAGCTCTTATGTGGACAATCAATGACTTTCCTACATATGCTATGTTATCTGGTTGGAGTACAAAAGGAAAGTTTGCTTGCCCTTGTTGTAACTATGGCACTAATTCTCGCTATCTTAAACATAGTCGGAAAATGTGTTATATGGATCATCGTGTTTTTCTACCCATGGATCATCCATGGAGATCTAACAAAAGATCTTTCAATGTAAAAAACTGAATTTAGGTCTCCTCCACCTTTATTAAAGGGAACTGATGTGCTTAATAGCTTATAAGATTTTGAAAATGTGTTTGGAAAAAGAGAAAGAGATCAAATGATGGCCCATGGAAAAAAAGGTTAATCTTTTTTG
>JAJONR010001982.1:0-82511 GCA_029582245.1 Solanum etuberosum | reverse complement strand
AAACTTTGAACAAGCCCTCGGAAATCATTCGGAGTCCAAACGGTGCAAACCAAAAGTGAAAACCACTTGGAAAAGACATTTCAAACTTAACGGAAAAGATAAAATTGCCATATGAGGTGGTCGCATCAAAATGTTGACCAAAGTCAACACTTTAACAAAAAAAACACCACAAACAGTCCAAAAGCTAAAAAACTCACCCTGACACCCTCGATAAACAAACCAAAGGTTGTTCTAGACCAAAATAGGAACTCCAGAGCTAACCACGCTGAAGAAAATTGATTACGAGCATGTTTACCTACAAAGCTGCCCACAGTTCTATTTTGAGCAAAATCCAAAAGACAAAACGCTTAATCGCACCAACTCCAAAATGAAAGCCCAAAAACTCAAACCAACCGTCACTCTAGACCAAAATGACCCTTCCGGAGTTGATGGAACTGACAGAATTCTGATCTGGCATCAAAATCTCTGAGTGTTAGCTAAAGTCAACTCTTTCAACCATAAAACTTCCAAAACTCAACACTCGCACTGAATTCAACCAAACACCTCGGGGAGCATGCCACCCAACCCAGCACCAAACACAAGCTATAAGGAAGCTACGGGAAGGGGCAAATCAAGAAAACCACACGGAAACACAAAAATTACCCTGTCATGGCCTAAGGTAGCCCTTAGGCGTAACATGGAGTATAAGACCCCGAGAGGCCCCATACAAGACACTTAGCTTTCATCATACAAGATATAGAATAAAGATATTTAATAGACAGTTCAATATATCAAAGTCTTATAGAGCATAGAGAAAATCTAAACATCATCTCAAAGCCATCTAGTACATAAAAATGAATTTGAGTGAAGCCCGTACATCATGTTCCAAAACTGAAAGTAAGGAAAGACTGAAAATAATAATGTTTGGTCCTCGAAGCATGAGGACTCACCAAAGGTCATAATCTCCTCAACAAACTCTAGTCACGAAACTGGAACCCTGACTATCGAACCCTACATTTGGGGAAATGTAGGCAAGTGTATGTGTTAGTACAAAATATGTACCAAGTATGATAGCCATGCATAAAATATTTGAAACATACTTAAAAGAGATACTTTCATGAAATGCAATAACCAAGCTAGAACATGAGATAAAGAGTTAGAAAACATTAGTCATAAAACATGGTCAATGCACATAGTCATCATCTTAACCATGCATGAGATACTTCCTTGAAATAACCTTAGTTCATCATAGCTTGCTTGTAGGAAGTATCCTTAACCGACATATAAGACCATCAGAGCTATTATCATGGAATCCAGTGTCTGCCTCACACCAAAATGGGTTGTACTCCTTGTCAAAGTAAGGACCATGAACTTCTAGCTTATGTGGATCCACTAGCTAATGTATATCTAGACAATCTTATGTTGGCACATAGTTTATGGGACACGGGTAATCGCCACTTATCCACTCGTTTCTAAGCTTTACTTCCACGGAATAGGTTTTAATCATATTCAACTTAGCTCTTGAAGGAACATGGGTAATGGCCTCTAGTCCTTACATCATGTGACATGGGTAATCGCCTCTTTTCTTTCAATTAGAAAGCATGGGTAATCACCTCTTGCCTCAACATTAGAATAGCTCCTTAACGTTGGTTCATTTTAGGTAAGAAGAACTTTCAACCCTAAGAACCCTTAGTATGTGAGAAAACCTTTTACAAATCATGATTTCATGTGTATATGAGAAATCCTTTCAACAACACAACAATAACAACATCATTGATACTTCACTCTCAAAGAATCCTTAAAACTTATACATCAATTTCATAAGAACATGCATAATTCCATAATTCATCTTTCATGGTTCAAAACCCACTTTCAATCATCAATATCTAGAAAACATGGGTTAGACATGGGTTCATGGGAATTCATCATAAAATCATGTAATTATGTCAATTCATGCTTGATAGATCATAAAACAATCAAGTAAATCCATAATCAAAGGAACCCATGACATGGAAGAAAATCCTAACTCAATTAGGGAATTCTAACTTTATAAATTGGAGAATTTGGGAACTCCGTGAAGGAAAGGGCTCCATGGATGAAAACTATCATACCTCAATGCCAAAAGCTTGACTTCAATGGGGGAATTGGAGACTTGACTTGAAACCCTAGGTTGATCTTTTCTTCTTCAAGCTTTCTAGAGAGAGAAATATTTTGAGAGGAAGACTTGTTCTTCTTTTATGAATTTGAGAGAATGCGTTCAATTGGAGAAATTTGGGGGTTAAAACGCTTATATAGGAGTTTAGTGAAGGGTAAGACGACATAGTATTAGGCTAGAATAATTAGGAAAAGAACCAAAAACCCCTAGGAAAAATAACTGCCGACACCATCGATGGTGACGAACTACGGTCCGTGGTTCTACCAACGGACCATCCTATTCATTCATCATTTAGTGTCAGAGACTCAAAAATAAGGACACCCAATGACGGGACCCACCCATATGTCGTGGTCCAATCGACAAGCTGTGGGTCCCAACCGTGGTCCTCAACTTCCAGCCTCAAAATCTCACTAATTATGGGACTCACCTATGAAACCTATTTACGGCTCCTGCTTTGAACGACGGACCATCCTGGTGAACCGTTGAAAAATACTGGAACATGACATTTTTGGAGAAACTAACTGGCCAACCACGGACCTGACCTACCCTCCGTGGGTCATTCCACAGGCCGTGGATGGCATCGTAGGAACTGGCACCAGATTTCTTAAAACTGAAATTTTTTTGTCTTCTCAAATCCGAGGTGTTACAGACCCCGAGGGTCATTACAAAAAATACCACTAAAAAGACTTTCGTACGCGAAAGTAAAGCAAAGACAATACATGAAATCTCAAAATGATGAGGATACCGGGTCTGCATATCAAGCTAGGCCTCCCAAGTAGCCTCCTCGACTAGTCTGTGCCCCCATTGAACCTTCACTGATGGGATCTCCTTAGACCGAAACTGCCCACAGGCTCTTCCTCAAAACTCAAAGTCTCATCAAGCTGAACCGACTTTCACTGAAGCACGTGAGACTCATCAGGAACATACTGCATTAACATAGAGACAGGAAACACGGCATGAACACTAGGAAGAGCTGGAGGCAAGCCTATCTCATAAGCCACCTCTCCTACACGCCTCAGAATCCCAAAAGGACCGATAAACCTGGGTTTAACCTTGCCCCTCCTCCTGAATCTCATCATTCCCTTCATGGGTGACACTCGCTAGAACACACGATTGCTTACCATGAACTCTAAAGGTCGTAGCCTCTGATCTACATAGCTCTTCTTCCTACTTTGGGCAGTACATAGTTGTTCATGGATCACACAGACACTATCCATAGAATCTCTCCATAAGTCGGTGCCCCAAGGCCTAACCTCAAAAGCATCAAACCAGCCCACTGGAGAACTACATCTCCTACCATATAATGCTTCAAATGGTTCCATATGAATCCTCTAATGGTAGCTATTATTATATGCAACCTCCGCCAATGCCAAAGACTGATCCCAGTGGACACTGAAATCAATAACACAAGCCCGAAGCATATCCTCCAGAACCTGAATAGTCCTCTCAAACCGACGATCAGTCTGAGAGTGAAAAGTTGTGCTGAGATCAACTTGGGTACCCAACTCCCTTTGAATAAACCTCAAAAAATGTGAGGTAAACTATATATCCCGGTCTGAAATGATAGAAACTGGCACCCTATGCAACTGAACAATCTCTCTAAGGTAGATGTGAGCCAACCTCTCTGATGTGTAAGCAGTCTGAACCGGTAGAAAGTGAGCTGACGTGGTCAATTGATTGATGATGACCCAAATAGAATCAAAACCCCGGAAAGTATGAAGCAAGCCTACCACAAATTCCATGGCTATACGCTCCCACTTCCACTCTAGAATGGGTAGCTACTTAGTCAAACCACCTGGTCTCTAGTGCTCGTACTTTACCTGCTGACAGTTCAAGAACCTAGCCACAAAAGCTGAAATGTCCCACTTCATCCCACACCACCAGTAATGTTGCCCTAGAACACGGTACATCTTCGCAGCACCGGGATGAGTAGAATATCTGGAATAATGAGGCTCCTCAAGAATTAGCCCAACTAACTCCTCAAATCTAAGAACCCAATATGACATTCCATCCTCAAAATTCCCTATGAATCTATGGTCGCCTCCATAGCCTCACCGCTAAGAACCTTGTCCCAAATGACCCTCAACTTCAGATCATCAAAATGTCGTGCCCGAATTTGCTCTATCAAGGAAGATCTAGCCTCTACACAAGTAAATACTCTGCCCGGCTCAGACACATCAAGCCTAACCATCTGATTGGCTAAGGAATGAATGTCTAAAGACATAGGTCTCTCCTCTAAGGCTAAGAAATTCAGACTCCCCCTACTCACTACCCTCGGCTTAAGGCATCTGCCACCACATTAACCTTGTTCGGATGATAAAGGATGGAGATGTCATTGTCCTTCAGTAACACCAACCACCTGTGTTGTCTCAAATTAAGGTCCCTCTAGCTGAAGATGTACTAAAGGCTACGATGGTTCGTGAATATCTCACAGTGAACTCCATACAAATAGTGCCGCCAAATCTTCAACGTGAAGACTACCGCTGCCAACTCCAAGTCATGAGTGGGTTAGTTCCTCTCATGAAGCTTCACCTGCCTGGAAGCATAAGCAATAACTCTACCCTACTACATCAGGACACAACTTAGGCCCACACCGGAAGCATCACAATAGACCTGTCATGACAAAACCCTACACCCTGGATGTGGCCGGCACTCGAGAACCATTATTAGTCCCCAAGCGAACCCTCATCCTGGCTGACTACAAGTGGAAAACTTACTCAAGAAATAATAGGCTTAAAACAGAATATAATCCATAACACTCAAATACTAAACTCATAACGTCTGGAAAACACTCAAAGGCAATACTTATAGTTTGTAAACTAACTCAAAATAAAGTAAATACTGAGAGACACCTCGACTCTGTATATCTATGAAGCCTCTACTATTAAAGAAGGATGTCGGGACAAGACTCACGACATCTCAAAACTACTAACTAGAAAGTAAATGTGAAGTCTTCCAGAATACAAGGAGGCTCACCAAAAGCTAGCTGGAGTGTAGAGTGATCTGAACGAAGCGCCTGTTGAGGATCCTGAACACATGTATCTGCATCATAACGATGCAAGTCGAATGACATCAATACATTTGAATGTATGAGTATGTAATATAGCCTAAGTCAAATAACTGAATGAAAGGACTACAATAGATAAATGTTATACTCAAGCTGAATGCAAAGAAATAAAGAAGTTAAATCATTTAAAGCTTTACAAAATACTTACTCATTTCTGAACTCAACATAATAAGTGATATATTAAAATACACTTTAACTCTATTGGGAGATTCTCTAACTGACAACCATCATTATGAGCTATGTGATGATACAACATCTTGTCTATGCAGCCAGAACTTTCCTATATCATGTCGGGGTATAGAACCTCTCAACTAAGTGGATCCACTAAGAAATAAGGATTCATCTAAAAAGTATGATCCTTTACCCATATTGACATAAATGGTTTATGAGGATTTTCGGTTGTCTGAACTCATCCCCATATCGGTGCTCAATATTACTTCCAATAATATACTCATGCTCAAATGTATAAAACATACTCTTTCTCTATTTTGAAGTAATTACTCCAAATAACCATTTAAAAGAGGTAACTGCTCTGAAATATCTCTGAATTCATTAAATCATTTAGAAATCAAAGTTTTTCTTTTCTCAATGTAAAAACAAATACCTTTGGGAATACTTAGTTCCCTTATACTATTACTCAATTCATATTTTAAAACTCTTTCAAAAATCATATTGTGATCTGATCATTGATGACTCGGGAAGTCATACTGCATAAACATTGATGGCATATCGAGATACCATACTGCTTAAACATTGATAGCATACTCAACTGTCCTACTAATCATATTTTAAAACTCTTTCTCAAAACTCATCTTTGCTTTCTCAGAAAATCAGATTAAGACTAAATTTTTTGCTTTAAAAGATTCTCAAAAGTTATAACTCAAAATAGGGTTCATACTGAAATATAGACATGATGAAAAAATCAACTCAAGGATCTCAATAACAATATAAAAAACTCAATACTCAGAAATCAAAAACTCAATACTCAAAAATCAAGAACTAATAACTCACGATACTACTCATCTCAAGAATACTCAAAATGTAATGATAGAACTCAAGATTACTCTTTCACTGATTTGAAATTAGATGTAGGGTGTAAGGACAAACTAGTCAAACACTATGATAGCCTTACATGCCTGAAAGAATAAAGTTCTTAGCGAAATCAACGAAACTCAAAGAACGCTCAAAACCCTTTCTTTTGTCTCTCTTGCGGTTTTCTTGGAGATGAATGGTGGAGAAGAATCTTGTATTGAAAACCTTAGGATTCTTGAAGAGGATCTTGAACTTGGAGCCTTTCGATCTTGGGAAATTGGAGAAATCCCTTTCTTGGAGTTCTTGATATTTGGAAGAATGGGAATTGGGGATTCTGAGAATTGTTGTACGTATGATGATGGTATTAGGTTGTAAGATGGACTTAGTGAAGTTGATTTACCGCAAAAGATCAAGAATACCCTTCTAGAAGCGTAAGAAAATCATAAAAATCAAAGAAAATGACCTTTTAATGAATCCCATCGGCCAAATCGATGATCTGGAGGTCTCCTCACAAACAATACTCAGCGGATGACCCTTTGGGACTTTAGATCGCCCAAATGGATAGAAATTTAAAGTTTTTGAGACAATTCGGCGAGCTAATTCGATGACTCGCCAACCCAGTTGGAAAATCGCCAATTATGCAGATGAGTTCGCCTTATTTGTCAGACCGCATAAGTTCCAGTAAAGAGACCATAACTTTTTACTCCGAACTTGAAATAAGTAAAATTTGGTGGCGTTGGAAAGAAGACTCATAGGCCTTTAATTTGATAGGTCATAAGTGACCTAATTTATTTTATGCTGAGAGATATGAGTGTTTGAAGTTGACCTTTATATGAACTCATGCGAGAATTTAGCTAATAGGAATTCTTTGAACTTGGCTTGGTGTTTGAGGTCCCTTATGACCCTAGATATCTTTAGATACTCTTGCTACACTTGGTAAAGGACTTTATAACACATTGCGAGGCGCTACAAAATAATTTGTGTCTTAACTTAGAAATTTTTGGGGTGTTACAAGACCATAAACCCCTGGCCTTCTACAGGAATAGTAATAATCGGGGCTGAAGATAACAAGGCCTTGAGCTTTAGAAAGCTCGCCTCACACTCATCTTACCACTGGAAGGGGACATCTTTCTGAGTCAATCTAGTAAAGGGTGCTACAATAGAAGAAAACCCCTCCACAAACCGTCTGTAGTAGCCTGCTAACCCGATGAAACTACGAACCTCAATAGGAGAAGTAGGCCTAGCCCAACCACGAACTACCTCAATCTTCGCAAGAGCCACCATAGGCCATTCTTGGACACTACGTGCCCCAAGAATGCTACAAACTCAAGCCAAAACTCACATTTAGTGAATTTGGCATACAACTGGTGCTTTCTCGAGGTCTGGAGTACAACCTAAGATGATGATCATACTGCTCCCTACTCCCAGAATAGACCAAAATGTCATCGATGAACACTATAACAAATGAGTCTAAATAAGGCCTGAATACACGGTTCATCAACTCCATAAATGTTGTTGGGGCATTAGTCAACCTAATAGACATGACTAAGAACTCGTAATGGCCATATAGAGTCCTAAAGGTAGTCTTACGGATGTCCGCCGCCCTAATATGCTTAACCGGTGGTAGCCCGATCTCAAGTCAATCTTAAAGAATATTGCTGCACCCTAAAGCTGGTCGAATAAATCATTAATCCACGACATGGGATACTTGTACTTGATGGTCACCTTATTCAACTGCCTATATTCAATGCACATATGCAAGGTACCATCCTTCTTTCTTACGAACAAAACATGAGCACCCCAAGAAGATACGTTCGGTCTGATGAACCCCTTTCCTCAGAGGTCTTGGGCCTGCTCCTTAAGCTCCCTCAACTCAGTAGGAGCCATCCAGTAAGGTGGAATAGAAACTGGTTATGTACCTGGCTCAACGTCAATCCCAAAACCAATATCACAGTTAGGAGGAATACCCGGTAGATCGGTGAAACAAATCAACAAACTCTCTAACCACAGGAACTGACTCAAGAGGAGGAGGGTCGGCACTAGTATCACGAACATAAGCAAGGTAAGATAAACACCCCTTCTCTACGAACCGTTGCGTTGTCAAAAAAAGATCACACCTCTCGGCATATGACTATCAGAACCAGTCCATACAAGAGGAGGAATGTCGAGCATGCACAAAGTAACAGTCTTAGAGAAATAATCCAAGACGGCATGATAGGGAGACAACCAATCCGTCCCTAGAATCACATCAAAATCCACTATGTCTAATACAATAAGGTTTACCCAAGTATCATACCTCAAGATGGTGACCACAGAAGCTCTAGAAACTGGATCAACTACCAAAGAATCACCTACGGGGGTAGCTACACATATAGGCACAAACGTAGGCTCACAAGACAAACCCAACCCCAAAGTATTATAAGAAGACACATACGAAAAGGTATACCCTGGATCAAATAAAGCATAAGAAGGTAGATGGGAGACAAAGATCGTACCTGAGATAACAACATATGATATCTCTGCCTCTGGCCTCCCCTGAAAAGCATACATATGACCCCGTCCACCTCGACCACCCGATCTGCCTGCTTGATGACCACCTCTAGTACCCTGGGGACCACCCTGAGTACCCTGAATTGGAGCCCTGGGGCTTGACCCTTCTGTCCATGCAGACCTAACTTACCCTGCCTCTCCACTCCAAAAGAGAAGGAACAGAAAGAGCAGGCAGCATCTCTCGTCGTCTTCCCGGAGCCCTGGGGCTTGACCCTTCTGTCCATGCAGACCTAACCAACTCTCTTTTGCGATGACTGATCATAGGACAATCTCAGTCAAAGTGACCCCAACACCACACTCGTAGCAACTTCTACCAGAACTGCCCCTCTGAAACGACTCGATTGAATCTGACTGGCCACCACAGCCTGAGTACCCTGACTATGAACCCCGAGAAGTCTGAACCATCTGACCACTAGCACCTAACGTTCCACCCTCTGTGATCTGCAGAGTTTCCTGAACCGGCCTACTAGGCTGATACTGTCGTGGATACCCTCATCCCTAGAACCATCTACTGTGAGACTCAGACCCACTGTAACCATCCAGACGAAAAGTCCTTTTGTCGCTGCCTCCCGAAGCCTCATGATGGATCCCCTCAATGGTGCGGGCATGATAAACTATCTACAGAAAAGAACAGCCTGATGCCACCATCTTCTCTGTCGCCAATCTAAGTGGAAAAGATAGCCCTCAGAAAAACCTGTGAACTCTCTCCTACTTTTTCAACATAAACATAGACGCATGTCCCGCAAACTCATGGAATCGTACCTCATACTCTACAATTGTAAGTGATCCTAGGTTAGATCATAGAACTCATCCCATAACCGCTCCCTCGGGCTACGAGGTACATACTTCTCCAAGAAAGCCTCAGAGAACTGGGACTGTGTCTTCAAAGGTGACCCGGCTAGTCGACAATCTAGATAAGATCTCCACCACTGCTTCGCTGGCCCTTCAGCTGGTAAGTAGTGTAATCTACTCCATGTGACTCTACTAACCCAAGGTTATGTAACCTCTCCTGGAAACTGACTAAGAACTCATGGGCATCCTCGCTCGAAGCATCGATGAACCTGGGAGGACCCAATCTAATAAACCTCCCCAGCATTTCTACTCCTCAGGGGTCATAGCTGGCCTAGAAGCAAAAGGTGGAACAACAGTTAGAACCGGCTGAACTACTGTGCAAGGAATTGCAGTAGCATGATGTGCCTATGGAGCCTGAACACCATCTTCCCCTGCCTGGGCTGAAGTCTGAGCCTCATCTATGACCTGCGGTCCGGCTAAAGTGTTAGGCATAGTGCCAGCCTGAGACATACCCTCCATGAAGCTGAGGATCCTGATCAAAGTATCCTGAAGTACAGGCGTGGCCACAAATCCTGGTGGACGCTGGGCTGGACCAACACCCTCTGGCTGATGTTGAACATGCCCAACCTCTCTCTCGGGCTCTGTAACTGGTGGCCGGTCTCCACCTCTGGATTGACCTCTAACTCTGCACTTAGTTGGGGACCCACCAGGAGGTCTACGGCTTCCTGTGGTTGATCTCATCCTAGCCATCTGAGAAAGAGTGAAACAAATGGAGTCTTAGATATTACTACAACCATCAACGCTCGATAAAACACAAGAAATGGTGAAGTATTACTATGAATATCCTATAGACTTTCAAAGATTTGATACAAACGTCATCGTACCGATCCGCGAGACTCTATTGGACACTTGCTCCTGTACTGGTGAACCTAAGCTTTGATACCACTATGTCACAACCCAAAGTCGGGCCATGATGGCGTCCACTACAACCCACTTAGTAGGTAAGCTTAAACCCAAAACACAATATGCGGAAGACACAGATATATAGAACATAATTACTAAAAGCAGGAAGATAAGAATAATGTATTTAGAAAGAAGGGTCATATTATATATATTTGTAATACGATACAAACTGTAGAAAATGGGCACAAAAGTGACCAAGAGACAAACTAACACAAGTTACCAACCCCCGGGACCTGGTGTTACCTATACATGAGCTACTATGAACAGAAAGTCATAAATATATACACAGAGTTGACTAATCCAAAATACATATGAAAGTTAGTACAAAAGAAGGAAAGCAGCAAGTCTCTGAACGCCAGGAGCTCACCACAATTCAAGTCTGGGATGGCTAGGGAAATCCAAATGCTCACTACTGAGGGTGGTTCAAACTGGGAGCTGCATCAGAAAAGATGCAGAAGTGCAGTATAAGTATCAAACACGGGGTACCTAGTAGGCATCATAGGCTGACCAAGCTCTTAGAAATATTAAATATAAATAAGAAGCACGATGCAACTAACAAGGAAAGGGCAAGCTAAGGCATATCAAGCTAATAAAGGAAAACAGATAAGATTGAATCAACAACCAGCAAGAATACACACAAACCAAACAACCAAGACACCCAAAGGCAACTGATGCAACACTACAATGTCAAACTCCAAAAAAGAATAAGGATATAATTTAAGCCCAGAAGAAACATCAAGCCACCTGGAATTATACCTCAAGCTCATATATAAGCCAATAACCTAGATATGCTTATCTACAGACCGCCCTGTATGGCACATCGAGCTTACCCATAACCTGAATGTCTGTATCAACGGGCTGTCTAGTATGATGCCTCGAGCTCATATACAACGTAAATCAAAAGTAAATTGTAGCCCAGCCAAGCTATTGGTCCGCCTATAATGTTACCTCGAGCTGATCAAAGTATACGGAGCTAAAAGGTGCAGTAAATGAGGAAAAAAAGCATTATTACAACTTTTATGCAACACAAGTTTCAAGGACTGCCAACTCGTTAAGAATAACCCTCTTTATAGCCAAGAAGTCACTTCATTCTCAAAACTCAAGTAGATAGGCACCCCACAGAAGTATCATCACAATCAACTCATGGCATACATACAGTATCAGGAAGAAGACCAGCCACACAAAGAGTACTAACTTGGAACTCCTACTAATCCAAGCTCATGTCCTTAGGCCTAACAGTTTAAGAAACAACCAGCGAAGGAATACAACTCAAGGTATCCATACTATTATTCAAACCAACAAAAATAATCAAACACAACACAACCCTAATTTTCACATCACCTAGAAGCAAGGTCTAAGGATAGTACTCACACAAGGATCCCTAAACTAAGGCCTGTCCGACTAAAACTTAAGCTAAACCAACCAACTTATGGCCAAAACTACCCAAGGATCATTAAAGCTCAACAAACCTAAGGGTTCCAACTAAGTCATGTTATACTACCCACATATAGTCCATCTAACAAAGCCATGTCAAAAAAAAGGAAGCCAAAAAATGCAAACAAACTGTTAATTCCGATGTTTTTCCCTTCCGAAGAGCCTTTGATTATTGCCAACCTATCAATAACACAACGAGCAAGTAAATACGAGTCCAACGATACCCATATCACAAACTCAAAAAATAGACCAGATATTAGGCCTAAAACAGCCCACGAATTGACGCAACTAAAATATGGAGAGAAAACCGTCATACTATCCTTATTGGGGTAAGGATCACATGCCTGAAATATGGGCGCAAGCGGGACTCAATTCGGACCTCAAATGGCAAAAATACCATACTTTCATGTTTAGAATTTAAGATATTTGAGGTCGAAAATGAGATTGAATTATGAAATTGAAGTCATAAAAGCATAGAGATGAGGGAAAGGAAGAAAATTACCTTTTAAGTGTAGAAATTGGCCAAGAACTACTCTAAATCGCCTTAGTCCGAGCTCTAAAAGGTTTGGGTTCTTCTTTGGAATAAATGACTGAAAAGAGAATTTTAATCCTAGTGATTTTCACAAAAGCGGGGACCAAAGTTCGCTAAAGCGACTTGGCTGGTCTCTTAAGCGACTCTCGCCTAAGAGGCGCCTATCGCTTAAGCGAATGGGTTAGTCACTTAAGCGACTCAAGCATATGAGGGGCCCGTCGCGTCAGCAAATGGTCTGGTTGCTTAAGAGACTCCCGCCCTCTGGTGCTCTTCGCTTAAGAGACTCGCTTGGTCACTTAAGCAGCTATCACTTAAGCGATCAAGGGTCTGCAAAAGCGAGTGCACCAGCAGCTGACACCAAAAAAAAATGGGCTAAGAGTTCCCAAACTTCGAACAAGCCCTCGGAAATCATTCAAAGTCCAAACGACGCAAACAAAATGTGCAAACCACATTGAAGCAATATTCCAAACTCAACAGAAATGACGAAACAGCCATCTGACATCATCTCGTCAAAATGTTGACCAAAGTCAACACTCTAACAAAGAAACAACACAATCACTCCAAAACCAAAAAACTCACCCCAACACTTGACACACCGAAACTAACCGTAAGGCCAATCACTCATTCTAGACAAAAATTGACACACTGGAACTAACCGTGCTGACAGAAATCGACTCTGAGCATGTTTACTGTCACGACCCAAAGCATACTCTAGGCGTAACATGGCGTATAGGACCCCAAGAGGCCCTACATAAGTCACTTAGCATACATCATACAAGACAATAAAATTATGAGAGTTTAAAATACAATTTCAAAATATAAGAGTTTAATAAAATGTAGCGAAAATCTAACATAGTCTCAAAGCCATCTAGTACATCAAGAGTGATCGGGACGTAACGTGTACATCACACACAATACTGAAAAGTAAAGAACATATGATATAAAGGATCGGTCCTTAAAACATGAGTACTCACCAATCTTCAATATATACTAAATGATCCCTAGGCACGAAGATGCGAAACTGGAGAGTCAAACCTTACATTTGGGAGAATGTAGGCAAAAGTAATGGTTAGTACAAATATGTACCAAGTATGATAGCAATGCATCAAAGTAGGAAAATCATGCTAAAAAGGACTTTTCCGTGACATGCAATGACCAAGATAAAACATGAGATAAAAGGGTTAGAAAAACATAATTCATAGAAACATGATCAATGCAAGCTAACATCTTTAAAGCATTTGTGAGATACTTCTAGAGGTAACCTTAGTTCATTATTGTGGGATATTTACCTTTAACTGATAAAGAGACCATGTGAGCTATTAACATGGAATCTGGTGTCTACCTCACACCGAAAAGGGGTGTCCTACTTGCCAAGGTAAGACCATGAACTTCTAGCTTATGTGGATCCACTAGCTAATGTCTATCTAAGACAATCATCCTATGGGGGCACATAGGTATGGGATAAGGAGATTACTACTAGAAAACCGACTCAAGCTACGGGAGAGCTTCCATCTCAATATTCTCTCGGTGCTAAGTGTAAATCCCACGGAATAGTCATTATCTTAACTTGTCTTATCATCCATCGAAGGCACATAAAGTAGCCAATCCAAGCTAAGTTTCATTAGAATAGCTCCTAAATCTTGATTCAAAGTTTAGTTGAGAAAACCTTTCAACACTAAGAGTCCTTTATGTGAGAAAACCCTTTCACAATCATGATTTCAAGTGTCTGTGAGAAATCCTTTCACAACAAAAACAACAACATGGATGCTTCAATCTCAAAGCAACTTAAATCATTTTTATCAATTTCATAAAGAACATGGATATCTTCATAAAATCATCTTTCATGATTCAAAAGCTTCATCATATGATCAATTCTAGAAAAACATGAATTTCACATGGGTTCATGGGGATTCAACTTAGACACATGCAATTTTTTCAGTTCATGCATAACATGACACAAATCAATCAATAATACCATAATTGAAAAGAACCCATAAGATTGAGTGAAAACCCTAACTTCCATTGGAGATTCTACCTTGTGAAAATAGGAGAATTTAGGAACCCTGTGGAGAAAAGAACTCCATAGGTGAATACTATCGTACCTTAATGTCAAGAGCTTACAATTAATGGAGAATTTGGAGACTTAACCTTGAAACCCTAGTCATCTTCTTCAAGCTTTTTAGCGAGAGAAATATTGTAGAGGATGAACTTGTTCTGCTTTTAGGAATTTGAGAGGATGAATTGAATTAGGAGATTTTAGGGGTAAAAACATTTATATAAGGCCTCTCATAGAAGGTAAAACGACATAGTACTGGGTTAGAATAATTAGGAAAAGGCCCAAAAGCCCCTTATAAAAATAAATACTAACCTCACCAACGGCCAGACCTACGGTCCGTTGGTCAGACCACGGACCGTCCTGGTTGGTTGTGGGTGAGATCAGAGACCACTGGTTTTTGGACCCCCAATGACGGACCCATGTACGGTCTGTGGGTCCACCTACGGGCCGTACGTCTCAGCCGTGGGTCTCAACTTTTGATTCTAAAATTTCTCCAAGTCTGGGACTCACATACGAGACCTACCTACGACTCGTGCATGGGACAACGGACCATCCTGGTGAACCATATGAAAGTACAGAAACTTGACACTTTTGGAAACTTTGGGACTAGCCAACCACGAGCCTACCTACGGAGCGTGTGTTAGACCATGGGTTGTTAGTGGCTCCGTTGGTTCTGGCACCAGATTCTGGAATGCTGCACTTTTCCCATCTTCTTGAATCATAGGTCTTACATTATCTCCCCCTTGGAAATATCCGTCCTCGAATGAGATTCAAGACATCATAAGGAGGGTATAACCTAAGAGCCCAACATGAATGCAATCACATAAATACGCATATCCGAGGAGGAAACATCAACTCCAAGCTAAAGCATGTTTAAAACATCATCTCATGAAGTCTATATTCAACTCATACTCAAAGCACATAAACATGAAGAAATCAATCAAGTTAACTCATTTTCTAAAATTTAAGCTTTCCAAAATCATGCATAGATGAGAAAATCATGGGAATAGCTAAGACACATGAAACCAAAAGTCTAAACCATGAGGAACTAAATACCTCAAGCTACAGTAGGGATGGAAGGAAAGAGATGAGGATAGTGGGACATCATATCGGCCTCGGCCTCCCAAGTAGCACCCTCAACTAACTAATTCCTCTATAGAACCTTTACGGAAGAAACTTCTTTGTTTCTCAACTAAAATATCCACCGGAACTTCCTCATAAGAAATATTCTCCTTAACTCCCAAACCTTATAAGGGAACTATAGATGTCGGATCTCCAACACATTTGTTCAACAAGGAGACATGGAAAACCGGATGCACTGATGCCAAATCATTAGGCAAATCAAGTTCATAAGTGACTTTGCCAATTCGCCTCAAAATCTGATATGGGCCCACATAGTGGGGAGTAAGCTTCCCTTTCTTCTCAAATCTCATTACACCCTTCATGGGTGAAATTTTCAAGTAGACCCAATACTGTACATTAAACTCAAGATCTCTCATTATAACATCGGCATAGGAATTTTTTTGACTTTGAGCCATTTTCAACCTTTCTCTAATAAGCCAAATTTTTCTATAGCCTCATGTACCAACTCGGGACCTTTCCAAGTAACTTCAACCACTTCAAACCAACCTATAGGAGATCTATACCTCCTACCATATAGAGCCTCAAATGGAGCCATACCTATACTTGAGTGATAGTTATTATTATATGCAAATTCAATCAAAGGCAAGTGATCATCCCAATTACCGTTGAAGTCAATTACACAAGCCCTCAACATATCTTTCAAAGTTTGGATGGAACGCTCTTCTTGCCCATCGATTTGTGGATGAAAGGCCAAACTAAGCTTCACATGAGTACCAAGACACTTTTGGAAGGATTTCCAAAACTGAGAAGTGAATTGGGTACCATGAATGGAGATAATGGATAGGGGCACTCCATGAAACCTAACCATATCTCTCAAATACAACTTAGCATAGTCCTCCACTGAATAAGAAACCTCAACGGGGATGAAATGAGCTAATTTCATCATTTGATCTACAATAACCCATATCGAGTCATGTTTCCGCCGGGTGCGTGGTAAACCAAGAATGAAGTCTATGTTTAAATTCCCACTTCCAAGTAGGAATGCTAATATCTTGAGATAAACCTCCCCGTTTTTGATGATCAACTTTTAGTTTTTTACAGTTAGGACACTTAGCCACAAATTCCACAATATCCATCTTTATCTCATTCCACCAATAGACCTCTCGCAAGTCACGGTACATCTTGGTGTCTCCCAGGTGAATGGAATATTGAGAACTATGGGCTTTTGATATATTTTCCCTCTCAATTCATCAACATTAGGAACACACAAACGACCTTGATAGCTAAGTACACCATCTCCCCCTTGGAAGAAAGCCTCTACAGACTTTTTAAGCACTGTTTCCTTCAATTCAACCAAAGTTGATCAAGACCTTGCTCGGTTATCACATCAGCCACAAAAGATGATTTTGAACCATTGTTAACCATAACACCACCTTTGGTAGAGTCAACCAACCAAATACCCAATCGGGCCAATCTTTGAACATCTCGAACCAACTCCTTCTTACAATCCTCAATGTGAGCAACACTACCCATCGATAATCGATTAAGAGCATCCGTCAACACATTCACCTTGTCGGGGTGTTAGAGACCATTCATATCATAATCCTTTAGTAACTCAAGCCACCTTCTTTGGCGAAGATTTAGATCCTTTTGCTTAAACACATATTGCAAACTCTTATGGTCGGTAAAGAATCTACATGAACACGATACAAGTAATGTCTTCAAATCTTTAGAGCAAACATAACTGCCGCTAGTTCAAGGTCATGGGTAGGATAATTCTTTTGATGAATCTTAAGTTGCCTTGAGGCATAGGCAATGACTTTCCCATTTTGCATAAGGACACGTCCTAACCTAATTCATGAGGCATTACAATAAACAACAAATCAATCAGTTCCTTCAGGTAGAGTTAATACTGAAGCGGATGTAAGTTTATCTTTCAATTCCTGAAAACTCTTTCCACACACTTCAGACTATACGAAACTAACCTTCTTTTGAGTCAATGTCGTCAATAGAGAGACAATAGAAGAAAACCCTTCAATAAACCTTCTATAGTAACCAGCCAAACGCAAGAAACTTCAAATATTGGATGGGGATAAAGGTCTAGGCCAACTCATAACCGCATCTATCTTCTTAGGATCTACCTCAATACCCTTACCAGATATAATATGACCAAGAAAAGCCACAGACCTTAGCCAAAACTCGCATTTGCTAAACTTTGCAAAGAGTTGTTGGTCCTTGATGACTTGCAACACAATCCTCAAATGACCAGTACGCTCGTCTCTACTTCCTGAATATATCAATATATCATCAATGAACACAATCACAAACATGTCAAGGTATTGTCTAAACACCCTATTCATTAAATCCATAAATGTCGCCAGAGAATAAGTCAAACCAAACAGCATTAAAAAAATCATAATGACCATATCGAGTTTGAAAAGCCATCTTCAGAATGCCATCTTTCTTCACCCTTAATTGGTGATAATCCAACCGAAGGTCAATCTTAGAAAAGTAATTTGCTCCTTGAAGTTGATCAAACAAATTATCTATCCTTGGGAGGGGATATTTGTTCTTAACGGTAACCTTGTTCAATTTCCGGTAGTCAATACACATACGGATTGAACCATCTTTCTTTCTAACAAATAAAACCGGAGCACCCCATGAAGAGATACTCGATCGGATGAAACCCTTATCCATCAAGTCTTTCAATTTCTCTTTTAATTCCTTACATTCTACCGGAGCCATTCGGTAAGGAGGAATAGAGATAGGTTGTGTATCTGGGAGAATATCAATACCGAAGTCTATTTCTCTTTAAGGAGGAACACCGGGTAAATCATCCAGGAACACTTCTGGAAACTCGTTAACAACGGGGACCAACTCAAGAGTTGGGGTTTCAGAATTCATATCCCTAACCCGAACCATATGGAATATACAAACCTTAGAGATCATCTTCCTAGATTTAATACAAGAGACAAATTGACTCTTAGGCATAGAGTTTCCCCCTTTCCATTCTAGGATGGGTTTATTTGGAAACTAAAACTTGACTACTCGGGTTCTACAATCAATAGAAGCATATCATGAATGCAGCCAATTCATACCAAGGATAATATCAAAATATAGCATATCAAGCTTTACAAGATAAACATGAGTGAATCTATGGGACAAAGAGACGGGACACTTCCTATAGACCCTCTTAGCCATAATGGAATAACCAACTGGAGTACAGACCAAAAAAGTATCTAACAACACATCCGGAAGAATATCAAACCTCATAGCCACATATGGAATTACAAAAGACAAGGTAGAACCGAGGTCAAGTAAAGCATAAACCTCAAGTTGGAAGACTTTCAACATACCGGTAACCACATCGAGAGAACCTTCTTACTCCTGACGAGTCTAAAGTGCATAGAATCGATTTTGCCTTGGAGACCTTGAACCCGAACCACCAGGCAGATCTTGCTTACCTTCTCTCCCTTTGGTCGCAAGCACTGGATAATCCCTTATTTTATGACAACTCTTACCACAACCGAAGCAACCATCCATGCCGGCTAAGAACTTACCCTCGTGCTTCATTATACACCTAGCACAAGTAGACAATGAAGATCCATAACCATTCCCTCCTTGAGGCTTAGGGTTAGACGCCCTATCTTTGGAGAACTTAGTAGGAGCATTGGAGTAACCTTGGGGGGAAAACCTTTGTCGAAACTTAGAACGACCATGTCTTTTGGAACATGAATGTGAGAAGTCACCATTACCGGTTTTGGCCCTCTTTGCCTCCCTAGATCTTTCCTTATGTTTCTTCTCTTCAATTTGTTGAGCATGAACCATGAGATGGGAAATGTCCATATCATTGATAAGCATAGCAGTCAGCATTCCTTAACCACAATTTTGGATACACCCGAAATGAACTTACTCATCCTTGCCCTAGGATCGGCAATCATAGTAGGAGCATATCGAGACAATTGTGTGAACTTCAAAGATATTCGTTCACACTCATATTTCCTTAACAAAGGTTGATGAATTCATGCACATTTGCCTCCCTCATTTCAAGGGGAAAGAACCTATCAAGGAAAGCAACCTTAAACTTTTCCCAATCAAGAGGACCTGCGTCTTCCGCCCTCTCTTCTTTCCATTGGTTGAACTATATTTGAGAAACACCCTTAAGTTGATAAGCGGCCAATTCTGCCTTTTCCACCGGCGTCACTCCCATGATCATCAACACCTTATACACCTCATCAATAAATTCTTGAGGATCTTCCTCAACCTTAGAACCATGAAACTTCGGAGGATTCATTCTAGTAAAGTCTCTCACTCTAGTTGCCGCCATACCAAATTTAGGTTTATGGGGACCACAACCTCCCTATTAGCTTTAGCCGACATGGATTGAGCCAACTCTTGAAAAGCAGCCCTAAACTCCACATTGGTCAGTTGTTCAGCCAAAGGGTCAACCAGAACTAGAGGAGCTTGAGGAGGAACTTCTCGTTCCACATTCTCTCTCGCATTGCTTCTATCATATGCCCTTCGAGTAGCCATATCATGTAGATCATCGGATAAGTATTAGGAGAGAGACATTATAGAGTTAAACTCTATCACACGACTTTAGAGTAATGAAAGAAGTGGATTTTCCTAAACATATTATAGCCTCTCATTCATAAATGTGGTGCGCTTCACACTCATGGACAACACTATATTTGACATGGCTTATGAGAGATCTTAGGAGCTCTCTAAACCTTGTGCTCTGAATACCAAGTTTGTCACGACCCAAAGCATACCCTAGGCGTAACATGGCGTATAGGACCCCGAGAGGCCTATACAAGCCTCTTAGCATACATCATATAAGACAATAGAAATTAAGAGATTTTAAAAGATAATTTCAAAATATAAGAGTTTTATAAAATGTAGAGGAAGTCTAACATAGTCTCGAAGCCATCTAGTACATCAAGAGTGATCGGGACATAATCCGTTAATCACATTCAATACTGAAAAGTAAAGAACATATGAAATAGAGGCTCAGTCCTCGGAACATGAGGACTCACCAATCTTCAATATCTACTAAGTGATCCCTAGCTACATAGATGCGAAACTAGAGTGTAAAACCCTACATTTGGAAGAATGTAGGAAAGAGTGTGCGTTAGTACAAATATGTATCAAGTATGATAGCAATGCATAAAAGTAGGAAAATCATGCTAAAAGGACATTTTCGTGACATGCAATGACCAGCTAAAACACGAGATAAAAGGGTTAGAAAACATAATTCATAGAAACATGGCCAATACAAGCTAACATCTTTAAAACATTTGTGAGATACTTCTAGAAGTAACCTTAGTTCATTATTATGGGAGTTTTACCTTTAACTAACATCGATACCACGTGAACTATTAGCATGGAATCTGGTGTCTACCCCAGACCGAAAAGGAGTGTCCTACTTTCCAAGGTAAGGCCATGAACTTCTAGCTTATGTGGATCCACTAGCTAATGTATATCTAAGACAATCATCCTATGGGGGTACATAGGTATGGGATAAGGAGATTACTACTAGAAACCCAGCCTCAAGCTACGGGAGAGTTTCCATCTCAATATCCTCTTGGTGCCAAGCGTAAATCCCACGGAATAGTCATTATCTTAACTTGTCTTATCATCCATGCAAGGAACATCAAGTAGCCAATCCAAGCTAGGTTTCATTATAATAGCTCCTAAATCTTTATTCAAAGTATAGTTGAGAAAACCTTTCAACACTAAGAATCTTTTATGTGAGAAAACCCTTTCATAATCATGCTTTCAAGTGAATATGAGAAATCCTTTCACAACAACAACAACATGGATGATTCACTCTCAAAGCAACTTAAATCATTTTTCATCAATTTCATAAAGAACATGCATATCTTCATAAACGTATCTTTCATGATTCAAAAGCTTCATCAGATGATCAATTCTAGAAAAACATAGATTTCACATGGGTTCATGGGGATTCAACTTAGAATTATGCAATTTTTTTAATTCATGCATAACAAGACATAAATCAATCAATAATACCATAGTTGAAAAGAACCCATGATATTGAGTGGAAACCCTAACTTGCATTGGAGATTCTACCTTGTGAAAATAGGAGAACTTAGGATCCCTATGGAGGAAAGGACTCCATAGGTGAATACTATTATACCTTAATGCCAAGATCTTGTCTAGTTTCTAGTCACAAGATCCACTTGTAATGGTTTCCTTACTGCTGCAATAAGTGAAAAAATGGTCTCTCTTCTCAAAAAGATTCAGAGATAATGATGGGAATGAGATCCAAGCAATGTCAGAAAAAAGAGTAAAATAAGTAGGCAGAGTATTGAGAAACAAAGATTTTTTTATTGCTCAATTCCACGATGCATAAATCAACCAGACATAGTGCCCTTTATAGTCTTACAACTTAATAAATAAAGCTAAAAAAATAGGAACTTACAAGTAGTGGTTAAACAAGGGTAAAACACTGAAAACGTGTCCTACTAATATAACTAAAATAGTAAGCGGAAAATAAAGAAATTGACTAAGTAAAACTTAATTCCACTAATACTAAAAAAAGAGACCATAATAAGATTCTGCATTTGGTTGATTCTTTAAGAATTAGTCAACACTCCCCCTTTATTCAAAATCACATACTCCCATTTATAGCCTAAAGAAGCCATGCTTGTTGCGCGGAAGCGATTTCGTAAGAACATCAGTAATCTGGTCATTTGTGCCACAAAATTTCAATGAGATTATTCCAGCAGTAACAAGATTGTGGATGAAGTGATAATGAATGTCGATGTGCTTGGTTCTACTGTGAAAAATTAGGATTCTTTGTCATACAATCGATGCCTTGTTGTCACACCCAATTTTAGGTGGACCAACCTGCTCTTGTTGTAGATCCACTAACAATTTCTTTATCCATACAGCTTGACAACCTGCTGATGTTGTAGCCATGTATTAAGATGACAAAGCTATTGTATCTTGTTTCATTGAGCTCCAAGAGATTGATCCAGAGACAAGACTAAAAACATTCCCAGATATGCTCCTTCGACTCTCCAAGATACCTACCCAATCACTATCAGTGAAATCAATTAATGTGAAATCTGACACTTTTGAGTACCAAATTTTATAGCTTGTTGTGTTATTAGCATATCGTAGAATCCTTTTAGTTGCATCTAGGTGATGCTTTTAAGGACTATGTATGAACCTTGAGATCAAATTGACGGAGAATGCTATATCGGGCCTTGTGTGTTATAAGTAGTTTAGACGACCAACCAGGCTTTTAAAATAAGAAACATTTGTTGCATTTGTACCATCATCAAGTACCCACTTCTCGTTCATATTCATGGGCATGTGAGATGGATTACAGTTCAGCATGTTGAACCTCTGTAAAAGTTCAGTAGCATATTTTCTTTGGGAAATAAAAATTCCATCCAAACCTTGTCTCGCCTCAAACCCAAGAAAATAATGCAGCATACCCAAGTCGGACATCTCAAATTTACTCATCATGCAGCTCTTAAATTCAGAAACAATAGATTCACAAGAACCTATATATATATATATATATATATAATGTCATCGATATAAAGACATATAACAAAAAAATCACTTGCTTCTTTACATAAAGTGTAAGTTCGTTATCACTTATTTTGTACCGCTGCTCTTGAAAAAGGGAATCAATTTTGCTAAACCATGCTCGTGGAGCTTGCTTTAGACCGTACAATACATTTTTCAATATGTATACCTTGCTCTTTACTTTAGTAGATATGAAGCCTTCAGGTTGGGACAAACATACTTCTTCATGTAACTCGCCATGTAGAAAGTCGGAGTTATCATCAAATTGGTACACAGGCCAACCAAGTTGAGTAGCCAAGGCTAGAGTAGTTCTAACCGTTTCAAAGAGAGCAACTGGCAAGAATGTTTCTTCAAAGTTGATGCCTTGTTGCTCGGAATATCCTTTTTCAACAAGTCGAGCTTTATGCCTTTTGATACTTCTATCAGCATTGTACTTAATTTTGAAAATCCATTTTAGCCCGATATCATTCTTCCCTTTAAGAAATTCAACCAAGTCCCAGGTTTGGTTTTTCTCAATTGCCTGAATCTCTTCAATCATTGCATTCTACCACTCATGTTGCTTTGTAGCTTCTTCATAACATGTTGGTTCAACAGCTACTATGGAAAGATTGCAAGATGCATAAACATCTTTCAGCGACCGAAACTTTATTGGTGGAGTTTTGATGGATGAAGATGGAGATGGAGAATGGGAGCTTGTTGGATTAGAATTATTTCTTGTCACGTCCCGAGCTTACACCCTGGGTGTGGACGGCACTCGAGAACCATTGCTAGCCCCAAGCGAACCCTTGGCCTGGCTCAACTCTCAGCGGAAGACTTACTCAACATAGAGTAACTCAAGAGATAAACTTTACTCAACTGTCTCAAAAGTTAACTCAGAATATTTTATAAATAACACATTCACTAGCCAAAGAGGCAACTCAAGTCTAGAACATTAACATTTGAAAATGAAAAGACTCATGAACTACTGTCTATCTATCTATGAAACCTCTAATACTATGAGGGATGTCGGGACAAGACCCCCGATCATCCTAACAACTGAAATAACTGAAGATAAACAAGGGATCCTCCAGAAGCAAGGAGGCTCACCAAACAACTCTGGACCTCAACTGGATCAACCAAGCGCAGGTTGATGATCCTGGTTACTTGTATTTGCATCATGAAAGATGCAGAAAAATGAGTTCAGTACATGGAATGTACGAGCATGCAAGGAAAAATCTAAAAAATGACATAAGCTTGAACTAGAACTGAAGAAACAACTTATCTCGTCTCAACTCAACTCACCCTCAACTCAATTCAATATAAACAAATAACAATAATACAATATAAAGAAAAGCTTTTAAAATAGTAGATAACAACTCAATGTATTGGAAAATATGATATAACTCAGTTTGTATGTAAAAATACAAAATAAACTCTGTTTGGGAGATTCTCTAACCGACAACCATCACTATGAGTTATGTGATGATACATCGTCTCGCCCACACTGCCAAAACTGTCATATACCTTGCTGGGGTATAGAACTCCTCAACTAAGTGGATACACTAAGCTATGCTTAAAAAGTAATACGGAATCATCTAAAAAGTATGACCATTTCTACCCACGTTGGCTACATGGTTTATGGGGGCTGTGAGTTGTTTGAACTCTCCCCCATATCGGTTCTCAATACTACTCCCAAAATATAACTTAGCTCAAATGTTTTAAAAAAAAACATTTCCTCATCCTCAACTTTGAGATTATTACTCAAAAGGCTTCTCTTAAAAGAGATATTACTCAAAATTTCTCATGAACTCTTTTGGAAATCGGTGTTTCCTCTCTTCTTAAATGTAAAGACATTTACTCTTGGGAATACGTAGTTCCCATATATCATTTTGAAAAAAATAAAAATCAACTTTACTTTTCCTGATATGAATGCAAGGTTATGATTCATGATATGAATGATCTCTCGATGTTTATAATTAGTTTTGAGTAGTTAGAATAAATTGGGAGTAAAGGTACCCTTTGAAAGAACTCAGACGGGCCAAACGACGGAGAAAGGGTGGGGGCAGGCGACCCTGGCGCACTGAGTGGCACAGGGCGCCAGCCCCTGAACTACAGAACATATTTTCTGGCGCACTGGTGGGGCGGCGCGCCAGCGTCTGCCCAGAAATCCCCGATGAATTTTCTTTCTGTTTTCTGACTCTATTTCACCTAGAATCGAATGGTTTCTTCCCAACTCACGGAGATTTGAATACCCAACATAAGTACACGATAATATACTCAAAACATCTCTTAAATCACTTATATTCATCTCAAGAATTCATCAAAACCCCAACAATAAAGATTACGAATGAAACTTCAAGAAAACTCATCAAGAACTCAAATCCTTCAACTTTGAGAATGAAATTGCAATAAAATCAAATGATTGGCGTGTGGGTGAAAGAACCCAACACTATGACAACTCACATACCTCTTAGGGATCGAACCCTTGCAAAAATTCCGCAACAAAACTCAAGAATCTTGATGAACGCCTTGAACCTTCCCTCATTTCTCATATTTTCTCTTCTTGAACTCTCTTCTAAAACCCTAAGGGTTATTAGGATTGTGAAAACTGAACCAAATCAGATTTCACCCCAAAATATTACTAAAAATTGTTTTAATCTGATGGGATTAGGAGAAGACCAAAATACCCCTAACTAATTAGGGTAATTTTCCTTAACTGGAAAGGCCGACTTCAAACGGGCATATCTCCTTCATACGAGCTTGAAAATTAGCAAACTCGGTGGCGTTGGAAAGAGGATTCCAAGACCTTTCATTTTATTTCTTATGGGCCACTAAACCTATCTTGTACTGAAAGTTATAGTCGTTTGAAGTTGACCCAAAACTCACAACTTAAGCATAACTTGTAAAATTTCAGATTTGGCTCTTTCCAAGTTAGTTCTTTCTAAATTTAGCTCTTTCTAAGGCGGGATGTTACAATATCTCCCCCTTGGGAACATTCGTCCTCGAATGAGATTACTCTAAGTAGACTAAGGGTGGCAATATCTAACATTCAGCTCAAACACCCAATATGTAATGTAACACAGCATTTCAACTTAAGAAGTACCAAGAAAAGAATTAGTACCTTGATCTGGAATTTCTCCGGACTCAAAGAGATGTGGGTATCTCTTCTTCATATCCTCATCAGCCTCCCTAGTAGCTTCCTCAATAAACTGATTCCTCCATAAGACCTCGACTAATGCTAGCTCCTTGGTTCTCAACTTGCGAACATGACGATCCAGAATCTGAACGGGAATCTCCTCATAAGATAAGCTATCCTTAATACCAATGTCTTCAGTTGGCATAATAAGTGAAGGATCGCCCATACACTTCTTCAACATTGAAATGTGAAACACCGGATGGATTGTTGCTAACTCTGACGGTAGCTCCAACTCATAGGCTACATTGCCAATCCTATTGGATATCATGTAAGGACCAATATACCGGGGACTAAGCTTCCCCTTCTTTCCAAACCTCATGACACCCTTCATGGGTGAAACCTTAAAATACACCCAATCATCCACCTCAAACTCCAAGTCTCTTCTCTTAACATCTGTATAGGATTTCTAACGACTCTGCACTGTTTTCAACCTTTCTTGAATAGTCTTTACCTTCTCCATAGCTTGATGAACCAAGTCTGGTCCTATCAACCCAGCCTCACCAACCTCAAACCATACAATCAGAAATCTACATCTTCTGACATAAAGAGCCTCATAGGGAGCCATTTGGATGCTACAGTGATAATTGTTGTTGTAAGCAAACTCAATGAGAGGTAAGTGATCATCCCAATTACCGTTGAAGTCGATCACACACGCCCTTAACATATCTTCTAAAGTCTGAATTGTACGCTCTGCTTGACCATCAGTCTAGATGAAAAGTAGTACTAAGGTTCATCTTCGAACCCAAACCCTTCTAGAAAGACTTCCAAAACTGTGCGATGAATTGCGCACCTCTATCTGAAATAACAGACACCGGAACTCCATGAAGTCTGACTATCTCTTGAATATATAGCTTGGAATAATCCTCTGCTGAAAAGGTAGTCTTTACCGGTAAGAAATGGGTTGACTTAGTCATTCGATCTACAATCACCCAAATCGAATCATGCTACCTGCAAGACCGCGGAAAACCAGTAATGAAATCCATATTAATCATCTCCCACTTCCATTCTGGAAGTTCTATGTTCTTAGCCATACCATCGGGCCTCTGGTGCTCTACTTTAACTTGTTGGCAATTCAGGCACTTAACAATGAACTCTACAATACAACTCTTCATACTACTCCACTAATAAACTTCTCTCAAGTCACGATACATCTTTGTGGAACCAGGATGGATAGAATATCTTGATCTATGAGCTTCCTCCATGATCCTCTCTTGAAATTCATCCACCTTTGGTACACAAAATCTACCTTGATACCTCAATACACCATCGCCCCCTTGTTCAAAAGCCATCACTTTCTGCTTATGAACATTTGCCTTTAATTCGAGCAAAGCAGGATCTTGGTCTTGTTTCTCTTTCACTTCAGACTCTAATGATGATTCATTCCCATTCATCACCACTACTCCTCATTCGTTGGAATCCATTAACCGGACTCCCAATCATGCAAGTCTGTGCACATCTTTGGCCAGTTCTTTCTTGCCTTCCTCAACATGGGCGGTACTACCCAGACAGTTTGCTTAACGCATCAGCAACAACATTAGCCTTTCCTGGGTGATAGAAAATACTCATATCATAATCCTTGAGTAACTTCAACCATCTCCTCTATTTAAGATTAAGCTTTTTCTGACTGAATACATACTGAATACTCTTGTGATCGGTGAATACATCTACATGAACACCATAAAGATAATGACGACATATTTTCAAAGCGAACACTACAACAGCCAACTCTATATCATTGGTTGGGTAATTCCTCTTGTGAATTTTAAGTTGTATGGATGCATAAGCTATAACTTTGCCATTCTGCATCATTACAAAACCCCGTCCAACTATGGACGCATCAAAATACACAACAAAACCTTGCGTACCCTCTGGTAAGGTCAACACTGGTGCAGTAGTCAACCTAGTTTTCAATTCCTAAAAGCTTTTCTCACAAGCTTCAGACCATTGAAACTTAACTGTTTTCTGAGTCAACTTGGTCAACGGGGATGAAATATATGAAAACCCCTCGACAAACCTCCTATAATAACCAGTCAATCTTAAGAAACTCCTAATATTAGTTGGAGATATGGGTCTAGGCCAGTTCTGCACTGCCTCAATCTTTTGAGTGTCAACTCGAAATCCATCACCATAAACAATGTGGCCTAAGAATGCCACAGACTCAAGCCAAAATTCACGCTTAGATAATTTAGCATACAACTCTCTATCCTTGAGAGTTTGAAGAACTTCTCTGAGATGACTAGCATGATCCTCTTCATTCCTTAAATAAATCAGAATGTCATCGATGAATACGATAACAAACATATCAAGATAGGGCTTAAACACTCTGTTTATAAGGTCCATGAAAACTGCACGAGCATTATTCAAACTAAAAGACATGACTAGAAACTCAAATTGACCATAGCGGGTCCTGAAAGCTGTCTTAGGAATGTCATTTTCTCTTACTCTCAACTGATGATAGCCAGACCTGAGGTCTATCTTAGAAAAACAAGTGGCACCCTGAAGCTGATTCACAAGATCATCAATCCTCAGAAGTGGATACTTATTCTTGATAGTAACCTTGTTCAACTGACAGTAATCTATACACATTCTAAGAGAACCATCTTTCTTCCTCACAAATAAGACCGGAGCACCCTAAGGTGAGATACTTGATCGAATGAAACCTTTCTCAAGAAGGTCCTTCAACTGATCTTATAACTCTTTTAAGTAAGCTGGAGCCATTCTATATGGCGGAATAGAGATAGGACGAGTATCAGAAAGGATATATGTACCGAAGTCTATTTCTCTCTCAGGAGGGACATTGGGAAGATCATCAGGAAAGACCTCTGGAAACTCACTTACAACTGGAACTGACTGAATAGGTGGTGTCTCAACACTAGAGTCATTAACTCGGACTAAGTGATAGATGCACTCCTTGGAAACTAAATTCCTCGCCTTAAGATACGAAATAAATGACCCTTAGGTACTACTGAACTACTACTCCACTTAATAACTGGATCATTAGGAAACTAGAACTTAACTACTTGAATTCTACAATCGACTGAGGCATAACAGACATGCATCCAGTCCATACCTAGAATAACATCAAAATCTACCATGTCTAACTCGACTAAGTCATCCATGGAGTCCTTCTGATTGATAGAAATGGTACAATCATGATAAACTCTCTCAGCTAGAATAGACTCACCAACAGGTGTAGAAACACCGAAGGGCTCAAGAAGTTGCTCAGGAAGGATATCGAAATTCATAGCAACATAAGGAGTCACAAAAGATAGACTCGTACCTGGATCTAGAAATGCATAAACATCAAAAGTAAAGACTTTGATCATACTAGTTACAACATCAGGTGAATTCTCTTTCTCTTGGCGACTAGTAATAGCATACAGATGGTTTGCTCCTCCGCATGTTCATGAAGTAGCTCCTCTAGGTACAGCTCTGTCTAGCGGAGCCACCGAAGAAGATTAGGCTCTATTGCCCCCATTACCACCTCCCTGCATGTTCTTAGGCCACTCTCTCATGAAGTGACCATTCTGACCACACTTGAAGCAACCAGTGGAGCCATCACGACACGTTTCTGAGTGGTTCCTACCACACTTAGCACATGCAGGAGTCCCACTACCTCCTTGTGCCACACTACCTTGAGATTGTGTAGTTCTAACTCTGAAGTTCTATGAATTCTGATTCTTGAACTCACCTTTGTTCATTGGTGCAAGTGCACTAGCAGATGATGGAGCAGGTCCATTTTGCTTTTGTTGAAAAGATGACCGGTTTGCATTACTCTTCTGCTGCCCGGACTCATTTCCTGTTGTCTTAGCTTTCTTGTTCTGGAACTCTTCTTTATCCCTCAGCTTATCTTCCTCAACCTGTTGCACATAGATCATCAGCCTTGGTATGTCCATGTCCCCTATCAACATCGCAGCCTTACCCTCTTTGCTTGACAGATGAGACAACTCAGAAACAAACAAACTCATCTTGCTCCTCATATCAGCAACCATCTCCGGAGCATAGCAGGAAAGTTGGGTGAACTTGAGGCTGTACTCATGCACACTCATGGCTTCCTGCTTAAGAGTGAGGAACTCTCTTACCTTTGCCTCTCTTAGCTCACGGGGAAAGAAACTCCCCATGAAGGCACCCTCAAACATAGCCCGGCTCACAAGTGGTGCACCCTCAGCTCTACTCTTCTTACCCTTCAGTTGGTATGCAGCTAGTTCCACTTGCTCAGCTTCAGCTACATGCATCACCTAAAACACTTTTTGCAATTCCTCCACAATGTTTTCTGGATCCTCAATGACACTTGAACCGGTGAAGTCTGGAGGATTCATCCTTAAGAACTCACGGATTCTGGACGTATCAGCCACATTCTGTCCATTCCCTCTTTGTTGCCCAGCTTGGTTGGTCACCACTTGACTCAACATCCGGATAGCATTCCGAAACTCAGCATTAGTGACCTCTCCTTAGTGTTGCACTTCTGATGCATTGGGACCCCTTGATCCTGAGGATCAACATTCCTCCTAGCAGGACGACCTCGAATAGCTCTTCGTGGAGGCATGATCTGAAAGATACGCGCAAGCACGAATTAGAAAGAAACTTTATAGAGTTAAACTCTATCACACGAAAAGAGTATGAAAGAAGTGAGATAGTTCCTAAATGTCGCAGCCTCCTAATTATAGATGTGGCGAGCTTCACACTAATTACTAGGACTCTACAAATATGGCTTAATAGACACCCTAGGACTCTTGAACTCTGTACTCTGATACCAAGTTTGTCATGCCCCAAGCCTACACCCTGGGCGTGGCCGGCACTCAAGAACCATTGATGGCCCCAAGCAAACCCTTGGCCTGGCGCAACTATTAGCGGAAGACATACTACACATAGAATAAAGTCAAGAGAAAAACTTTACTCAACTGTCTCAAAATTAAACTCATAATATTTTATAAATAAAACATTCACAAGCTAAAGAGGCAACTCAAGTCTAGAACATTAACATTTCAAAATGAAAAGACTCATAAACTACTGTCTATCTATGAATCCTCTAATACTATGAGGGATGTCGGAAGAAGATCCCCGATCATCCTAACAACTGAAATATGTGAAGATAAACAAGGGATCCTCCGAAAGAGAGGAGGCTCACCAAACAACTCTGGAACTCAACTGGATCAACGAAGTGCAGGTTGATGATCCTGGTTAGCTGTATTTGCATCATGAAAGATGCAAGCCAAATAGCGTCAGTACATGAAATGTACGAGCATGCAAGGGGAAATCTAAAACATGACATAAGCTTGAACTAGAACTTAAGAAACAACTTACCTTGACTCAACTCAACTCAACCTCAACTCAATTTAATATAAAGTGATACCAATAATGCAATGTAAAGAAAAGCTTTTAAAATAATAGATAACAACTCAATGTATTGGAAAATATAATATAACTCAGTTTGTATGTAAAAATACAAAATAAACTTTGTTTGGGAGATTCTCTAACCGACAACCATCACTATGAGCTATGTGATGATACAGCGTCTCGACAATGCTACCAGAACTATCCTATACCTTGCAGGGGTATAAAACTCCTCAACTAAGTGTATCCACTAAGATATGCTTAAAAAGCAACAAGGAATCATCTAAAAAGTATGACCCTTTCTACCCAGGTTAGCTACATGGTTTATGGGGGCTGTGAGTTGTTTGAACTCTCCCCCATATCGATGCTCAATAATACTCCCAAAATATAACTTTGCTCATATGTTTTTAAAGAAAAATTCCTCATCCTCAACTTTGAGATTATTACTCAAAAGGTTTCTCTTAAAAGAGATAGTACTCAAAACTCCTTATGAACTCTTTCGGAAATCGGTGTTTCTTCTCTTCTTAAATGTAAAGACATTTACTCTTGGGAATAATTAGTTCCCATATATCATTTTGAAAAAAATGAAACTCAACTTTACTCATCCTCAACTCAAATACTCAAGTCTTAAAACAGGTTTAAATTATTGTAAAAGACTTTTCAAAATGACTCGAAAGAACTCGCAAGACTTAACTCTTAACTCTACCTTGAATTTGAATTATGAATTCAAGGTTATGATTCATCTTATGAATGATCTCTCGATGTTTATAAGTAGTTTGTAGTAGTTATAATCAATAGGGAGTAAAGGTACCCTTTGAAAGAAATCAGACGGGCCAAACGATGGAGAAGGGGTGGGGGCAGGCGACCATGGCACACTGAGTGGCGCAGGGTGCCAGCCCCTAAACTACAGAACATGTTTTCTGGCGCACTGGTGGGGCGGCGCACCAGCCTCTACCCAGAAATTCCCGACGAATTTTCTTTCTTATTTTTTGATCCTAATTCACCTATAATCGAATGATTTCTTCCCAACTCACTTAGATTTGAATATTGTAACACCCGAAAAACTAGTGGGTTAAACTAGAGCTTTACGTGGGGGTTAGAGTAGTAGAAAATGACTTCCCGTACTTAGAATGAGGGGCTTAGGGGTTAAACGTCAAGGTACGACTCTCCAAGGACCAACCAAGGGTCCTTAAGGAAGACCCTAGCAAAACAACCCCAAATCTGCCCCAAGGCAGTCACCCACGATGGGGACTCACGCCCTGTGGGGGAGGGTCATGGGTCAAGGCCTTGAAACCAAGCTCTTGTACCTCCACCCATGGAGGACCAGCACAGCCCGTGGACCCACTCATGGTCCATGGGTCGGGGTCTCATGGGTGAGGTAGTTCACTCATTAAGTAGGTTAAGCGAGAGGGTTAAAGGAAGGTTCTAGAATTAATTAGAGGTTAAGTGGTGTCATTTTATTAGTAATTAGACCACCTATATAAAGCTATTATAACCTTAATTAAGTGATTCCAAATCATTATTTATAAATCCCCAAATCAACCCAATTCCCTCCAAGAAAATCCTCCCTCTAGAAAGTTAAGAAGAAGATAAAGAAGAGAAGAAAGCTAGGTCAAATTCTTCCATTGTTGCAAGCTTATGTGAGGGATTTATATCCAAGGTATGTTATCTTATTCATCCATGTATTCTTCCATCCATGGAGCCCCCTGGAATTCCCCAAATTGTGAAGATAAATCCCCAATTCTAGATAGGGTTTCTTCCTATATTGTGGGTAGTGTTGAGTATGATTCCAATTGAGTGGATAGTACTTGTTTATGATTGATTTAGCATTGAATTAGGATATTATGATGCTATTACATGTTTTACATGATTAACCCTAGTCTAATTGATGAAATTGAAGAATGTGGGTTTATGCCTTGTGAAGTGAAATTGAGGGTTGATAGATGATCTTCTAGAATTGATGTTATGTATAGTAATTGTTCAAGAATAGAAGAATGTAAACATGAATTGAATTAGTTTAAAGTATATACGATTGATCGTGACTAGTAAAGCTTGAGATTGAACCTTTATGATGAATTATGACTAGAATTGCGTAAAGATGAAGCTTATGACTAGAATGTCTTGTAATCTAGATATGTATGTTGATTGTATGAAGTAAAACTTTGAGAGTAAGGCTTGTAGTCATGAATGTTGATCACTAGGGTTTTGAGAGTAACGCCAATGTGATGAATTATGTATGTTAAGGCTTTGAGAGTAAAGTCTATATGAGAATAGAAGTCTAATAGGTAGAATTGTGGTGAAAGGCTTATACTCACCTAACCGACCTAATGAATGGTTGAATGTATGAAGTGATAGAATCACTTGAGTTATGATGATATCCATGTCTAATGTAGAATTCTAGATATGATATTATTCATGAATATGATATAATATGAAAGGTTCTCTCATATAGAATGATTCTAGGTTGAAAGGTTATTCTCACCTAAAATGAATCTAAGTCCAAGGGGCTATGAAATGTGATAAGGTTATGGTGAGTCCACCAAAGACATTTACATGATAGGAATGTGAGGTGAGTTCCCTTATTCCTAATTAGTTAAACATGAGGTGATTACCCATGTCATGATATGGGGAGTGTGAAGTGATTACCCTTTTTAAGTGTGTATTATGACTCCCAAGGTAAGCGATAATTACCGATTAGCCTTTATGTTTCTCATGGAGGTGATTACCTATGATCCTAATGTGGTGATGTGGAGGTGAATACCTACATTACACCCTAAAATGAATATGGAGGTGAATACCTATAGCTCATTAAAATGAACATGGAGGCAAATACCTATAATTCATTAATATGTATGACTAGAGGTGATTCCCCTTGTCTTTATGATTCCATGATATGTATGACTAGAGGTGATTCCCTTTGTCTCTATGATTCCATGATATGTATGAATTGAGGTGATTACCCTTGTCCTTTATGATGAGCTAAACATGTACGACTTGAGGTGATTCCCCTTGTTCCTTGTGATGAGCTTAATATGAGAATAAGAGATGATACATATGAATGAAGAACCTAGAGTGTCTAGCTTAGCATGGGTAAGATTATGGGATCGTGTCCATGCATTTCACAAGCTTGCCTTGAGGTGACTCATGAAGTGTTTCTCTCATGTGATGTATGCTTAGATTGGGTGTTGCCATCCATGATATGTTGACTGAAGGTGGTAGATTCCCTTGTCTATGATGTTTAAGCTAAAGTTGAGACCATGAGATGGTAAGTATGATTATGATGGCCAAAGGGGATACTTAGCATGAATGGGATTATGGGGTCTTGTTTATGCATTGCACAAGTGTACTTGGAGGTTACTTATGAATAGGTTCTTTTATGATATGAAGGTTGAAGTATTGACTATGTATATGAACCGTGTCTTATGATGACAAATGCTTATATTATTTATATGTTGGAGATTGTTCTATGATTATGTTATTATCTATTATGCTTATGACTTATGTCTTATGTTGGCTAACCCTTGTGTTATGCTCTTATGATGTTGTGCTAGCTAACATATTTAGTAAATTTTGTACTAACGCATACTCTTGCTTACATTTTTATCAAATGTAGGGTTCGGCAATCTTGAATTCGTTTCTTGAGGATAGGTTTCTAGAAGTGCAAAGGAGTTGAAGATTTGGTGAGTCCTCATAGCTTCGAGGACAAAGCCAACATTACCTTTATGTCTTTCTTTTATGTTTTAGATCATTGTATGGGCTGCGTCCCAAAGTTTATTCAAGTTGAGTTTAGATGGTTTGAAATAAAGTGTTATAAACTTCCGCTTGCATTTTATAAAGACTTCGATTGTAAAGAAAAGTTTTAAAATTTATGCATCATTTCTATTATCTTATGTTATGATATGCTAAGGGCTTGTATGAAACCCCATTCGGGATTGATTACGCCATGTTACATCTTGGGTGTATCCTTGGGTCGTGACAAACTTGGTATCAGAGCACAAGGTTTAGAATGGTTCTAGGATTATCTCAAACCGCGTCTAGTAGAGTCTTGTTCATAAATGTGAAGCGTCCCACATTTATGAATAGGAGGCTATTGGATGTTTAGGAAACTTCACTTCTTCATTCTCTAAGTCGTGCCATAGAGTGTGGCGCTATTAGGTCATTCTCCTAATCTGTGCCCTATGGTTTTCAAGATATGGCTAATACAAGGGAAAATATTAGGCGGAATGAGGAAGACAATGTGGAGCAAGCGGTTCCGCTCCAAGTTCCTCCCCAAGCTCCTCCTCAAGCTCCAGTTGATCCTCTAGTTGAGAATGTGACCCATGCGGAGTTTAGTTCTACTATCCAATTGTTGGCTCAACCCATGACGGCGCAAGCCAATAGGGAGGAGGTAGCTTCGATAAATCCAATAGTGAGTGGGACTACTTTAAGAGTGTGGAATTTTAATAAGAAAAACCCTCCGGAGTTTTATGGCTCCAAAGTGGAAGAGGATCCTAAGAAGTTTATAGATGAGGTTTATATGGTACTTGATATCATGGGGGTGACTTCGGTAGAGAAAGTGGAGCTAGCCGCTTACCAATTGAAAGATGTTGCTCAAATATGGTATGGTCAATAGAAGGAAAATAGACCAGTAGGAGCGGGTCCCATAGAGTGGGAGGTGTTTAAGAAGTCATTCCTTGATAGGTTCTTTCCCCTAGAGTTGAGGGAGGCTAAGATGCAAGAGTTTATTAACCTTAAGCAAGGTAGTTTGAGTGTTCAAGAGTATTCTATAAAGTTTAATCAACTCTCCAAGTATGCCCCAACTTTAGTGGAGGATTCAAGGGCTAGGATGAATAAGTTCATGATGGGAGTGTCCAACTTGGAAGAAAAAGAATGTCGTATGCAATGCTTATTGGGGATATGGATATCTCACGTCTTATGGTTTTCGCCCAACAAATTGAGGAGTCAAAACTCCAGGAAGAGAGTTCTAGGGAGAAAAAGAGGTCTAGAATGGATGATGATAAGTCCTTTGATGATGAGACCGATGGACAAGGTCACCCTAGGTTTAGACAAAGGTTCCCCGGGCAAGGACCCTCAAGTACTCCCAAGTTCAACCAAAAGAGGGTGTCTAACCCTAAGTCTCAAAATGATAGTAGTGAGATTCTATTGCATGTAGTAAGTGTGATAGAAGGCATGAGGGTGAATGTTTAGTGGGTTCTAATGTTTTTTTTAGTTGTGGTGAGTTGGACAATAAGATAAGGCATTGCCCTAAGGTTGCTAGAAATGAAGAGGATACTCGTCATAGGTCTCAACCCTACCTTTCATCTGGTACAATTGGTTTGGGTGCTAGTACTCCAAAGCAAAAATAGGTTTTATGCTTTCCAAGCTTGAGGTGGACAAGAGTGTCCTCCGGATGTGACTACCGGTATGTATTTTATGCTTATTTAGATTCTGGTATTGTTTGGTCTTCTGTGACTTGAGATGTTAGACTTTGAAGTTGTTTTTAGTATGAATGATGTTTAGAAGAGTTTGTTTAGGCCTTCTCCCAAAGGGGAGATAGTGTGCCTAAAATAGCAAGGTTATTGTGTGTTTATGTGTCGCCATGATTTCCTTATATGATACATGTTCATGAAAACTTGTGTTTTGAAAGAAAATGAGTTTGCATGATTATTTCTTAATGTTGTAGTGCATTGAGTAGAGTTGCCTATTTGACTTCATGAGATGAATTAATGAGCATGCCTTAGTTTGGAGTTGAGAGATTTCTCCTTGAATAAATGTTTTTTGAGAGTAAATTGCATATGAGCTCCATGAGAGTATGTTGAGCATGTTATGACTAGGAGATGGTAGTTCCTCCTTGAACATGACTAGTTATGAGAATTTCATGCATAAATGGGTTGTTAGATGTAGTTCCTACTTCCTTGTGTTGCATTGAGTATGTTTAGCTTGGAGATGAAGTTTTCCTCCTTAGTTTGTGTGCATTTAAATGAGTTGCATGCATGATGGGCTGATAGTCTAGAGTCGTTTCCTTTAAGAGGTGTTTAGATCATCATTCGAGGATGAATGATCCCAAGGGGGAGATATTGCAACACCCGAAAAACTAGTAGGTTAAACTAGAGCTTTACGTAAGGGTTCTAGAGCTTTACGTGGGGGTTAGAGTTGTAGAAATGAATTTCCATACTTAGAATGAGTGGTTTAGGGGTTAAACGTCAAGGTACGACTCCCCAAGGACCAACCAAGGGTCCTTGAGGAGGACCCTAGCAAAACAGCCCCAAATCTGCCTAAAGGCACTGACCCACGATGGGGACTCACGCCCTGTGGGTCCACCCACGCCCCGTGGGGAAGGGTCGTGGGTCAAGGCCTTGAAACCAAGCTCCAGTTTCTCCACCCAAGGAGGACCAGCACGGCCTGTGGACCGACTCACGGTTTGTGGGTAGGGGTCTCGTGGGTGAGGCAGTTCACTCATTAAGTCTGTTAAATTAAGGGGTTAAGGGAAGGTTCTAGAATTAATTAGGGGTTAAGTGGAGTCGTTTTATTAGTAATTATACCACATATATAAATATATTAGACGCTTAATTAAGTGATTCCAAATCATTATTTCTAAATCCCCAAATCAACCCAATTCCCTCCAAGAAAATCCTCTCTCTAGAAAGTGAAGAACAAGAAGAAGAAGAAGAGAAGAGAAGAAAGCTAGGTCAAATTCTTCCATTGTTGCAAGCTTATGTGAGGGCTTTATATCCAAGGTATGTTAGCTTATTCATCCATGGATTCTTCCATCCATGGAGCCCCCTAGAATTTCCCCAATTGTGAAGATAAACCCCCAATTTTGGCTAGGGTTTCTTCCTATATTGTGGGTAGTGTGGAGTACGATTCCAATTGAGTGGATAGTACTTGTTTATGATTGATTTAGCATTGAATAATGATATTATGATGATATTACATGTTTTCCATGGTTAACCCTAGTCTAATTGATGAAATTGAAGAATGTGGGTTTATGCCTTGTGAAGTGAAATTGAGGGTTGATAGATGATCTTCTATAATTGATGTTATGTATAGTAATTGTTCAAGAATAGAAGCATGTAAATATGAATTGAATTAGATTAAAGTATATACGATTGATCATGACTAGTAAAGCTTGAGATTGAACCTTTATGATGAATTATGACTAGAATTGCGTAAATATGAAGCTTATGACTAGAATGTCTTGTAATCTAGATATGCAAGATGATTGTATGAAGTAAAGCTTTGAGAGTAAGGCTTATAGTCATGAATGTTGATCACTAGGGTTTTGAGAGTAAAGCCAATATGATGAATTATGTATGTTAAGTCTTTGAGAGTAAAGTCTATATGAAAATAGAAGTATAATAGGTAGAATTGTGGTGAAAGGTTTATACTCACCTAACCTACCTAATGAATGGTTAAATGTATAAAGTGATAGAATCATTTGAGTTATGATGATATCCATGTCTAATGTAGAATTCTAGATATGATATTAAGCATGAATATGATATGATATGAAAGGTTCTCTCACATAGAATGATTCTAGGTTGAAAGGCTATTCTCACCTAAAATGAATCTAAGTCCAAGGGGCTATGTAATGTGATGAGGTTGTGGTGAGTCCCCTAAAGACCTTTACATGATAGGAATGTGAGGTGAGTTCCCTTATTCCTAATTAGTTAAACATGAGGTAATTACCCATGTCATGATATGGGGAGTGTGAGGTGATTACCCTTTTTAAGTGTGTATGTATGACTCCCAAGGCAAGAGGTAATCACCCATTAGCCTTTATGTTGATCATGGAGGCGATTACCTATGATCCTTATGTGGTGATATGGAGGTGAATACCTACATTACACCCTAAAATGAATATGGAGGTGAATACATATATCTCATTAAAATGAACATGGAGGCAAATACCTATGATTCATTAATATGTATGACTAGAGGTGATTCCCCTTGTCTTTATGATTCAATGATATGTATGACTAGAGGTGATTCCCTTTGTCTCTATGATTCCATATAGCCCCCTAGAATTCCCCCAATTGTGAAGATAAACCCCCAATTCTAGCTAGGGTTTCTTTCTATACTGTGGGAAGTGTTGAGTATGATTCCAATTGAGTGGATAGTACTTGTTTATGATTGATTTAGCATTGAATTAGGATATTATGATGATATTACATGTTTTCCATGGTTAATCCTAGTCTAATTGATGAAATTGAAGAATGTGGGTTTATGCCTTGTGAAGTGAAATTGAGGGTTGATAGATGATCTTCTAGAATTGATGTTATGTATAGTAATTGTTCAAGAATAGAAGCATGAAAACCATAATTGAATTAGATTAAAGTATATACGATTGATCATGACTAGTAAAGCTTGAGATTGAACCTTTATGATGAATTATGACTAGAATTGTGTAAATATGAAGTTTATGACTAGAATGTCTTGTAATCTAGATATGCATGATGATTGTATGAAGTAAAGCTTTGAGAGTAAGGCTTGTAGTCATGAATGTTGATCACTAGGGTTTTGGGAGTAAAGCCAATATGATGAATTATGTATGTTAAGGCTTTGAGAGTAAAGTCTATATGAGAATAGAAGTCTAATAGGTAGAATTGTGGTGAAAGGCTTATACTCACCTAACCTACCTAATGAATGGTTAAATGTATGAAGTGATAGAATCACTTGAGTTATGATGATATCCATGTCTAATGTAGAATTATAGATATGATATTATGCATGAATATGATATGATATGAAAGGTTCTCTCACATAGAATGATTCTAGGTTGAAAGGCTATTCTCACCTAAAATGAATCTAATTCCAAGGGGCTTTGAAATGTGATGAGGTTGTGGTGAGTCCCCCAAAGACCTTTACATGATAGGAATGTGAGGTGAGTTCCCTTATTCCTAATTAGTTAAACATGAGGTGATTACCCATGTCATGATATGGGGAGTGTGAGGTGATTACCCTTTTTATGTATGTATGTATTTCTCCCAAGGCAAGCGGTGATTACCCATTAGCCTTTATGTTGATCATGGAGGCGATTACCTATGATCCTTATGTGGTGATGTGGAGGCGAATACCTACATTACACCCTAAAATGAATATGGAGGTGAATACCTATATCTCATTAAAATGAACATGGAGGCGAATACCTATGATTCATTAATATGTATGACTAGAGGTGATTCCCCTTGTCTTTATGATTCCATGATATTTATGACTAGAGGTGATTCCCCTTGTCTATATAATTTCATGATATGTATGACTTGAGGTGATTACCCTTGTCCTTTATGATGAGCTAAACATGTATGACTTGAGGTGATTCCCCTTGTTCCTTGTGATGAGCTTAATATGAGAATAAGAGATGATACATATGAATGAAGAGCCTAGAGTGTCTAGCTTAGCATGGGGAGGATTAAGGGATCTTATCCATGCATTGCACAAGCTTGCCTTGAGGTGACTCATGAAGTGTTTCCTCATGTGATGTATGCTTAGATTGGGTGTTGCTATAGTTGCCATCCATGATATGTTGACTGAAGGCTTGCATTTTATAAAGACTTCGATTGTAAAGAAAAGTTTTAAAATTTACGCATCATTTCTATTATCTTATGTTTTGATATGCTAAGGGCTTGTATGAAACCTCATTCGGGGTTGATTACGTCATGTTACATCTAGGGTGTACCCGTGGGTCGTGACAAATACCCAACATAAGTACACAATAATATACTCAAAACAGCCCTCAAATCACTTATATTCATCTCGAGAATTCATCAAAACCCCAACAATCAAGATTACGAATGAAACTTCAGAAAAACTCATCAAGAACTTAAATCCTTCGACTTTGAGAATAAAATTGAAATAAAATCACATGGTTGCATGTGGGTGAACGAACCCAATACTATGACAACTCACATACCTCTTAGGGATCGAACCCTTAGCGAAATTCCGCAAAAAAACTCAATAATCTTGATGAACACCTTGAACCTTCCCTCTTTTCTCCTCTTTTCTTTTCTTGAACTCTCTTCTAAAACCCTAAGCGTAATTAGGATTGTGAAAACTGAACCAAATCAGATTTGACCCCCCAAAATATTACTAAAAATCATTTTAATTTGATGGGGTAAGGAAAAGACCAAAATACCCCTCACTAATTCGAGTAACTTTTCTTAACTGGACAGGCCGACTTCAAACGAGCATATCTCCCTCATACAAGCTTAAAAATTAGCAAACTCAGTGGCGTTGGAAAGAGAATTCTAAGACCTTTCATTTGATATCTTATGGCCCACCTAACTCATTCTGTACTGAAAGTTATGGTCGTTTGAAGCTGACCTAAAACTCACAACTTACGCATAACTTGTAAAATTTCACATTTGGCTCTTTCCAAATTAGTTCTTTCTAAATTTAGCTCTTTATAAAGCAGGATGTTACATTTATACTGCTGCCATGAGAGAAAAGATTAGTATCACTACTGGAAGGAGAGGAAGGGCCAGAAACTGTTGACTCAAGAATTGTAGTATGCTCTCCTTCTAATTGAACCGGAATATGGACTACTCAATCTTCTTTCTAGCCATTCCACTCTCAGGCTGCTTCTTCGTTAAATATAACATTCCTCCTTATAATCACTTTGTCACTAGTAGGATTATATAGTCTATATGCTTTGGAATGAGGACTATAACCAATGAAAATGCATTTCTTAAATTTTTCATCTAGTTTAGAACGTATATTAACCAAAGAATAGGTTATACAAACAAAGACTTTCAAGTGGTTTACTCGTGGTTTATGGGACCGTCCATGCTTCATATGGAGTTTGATCCAAAATAAATTTTGTTAGAGAAATATTCAAGAGGTAGACAATTGCAACCAGTGCTTCTCCCCAAAAGTGAACAGGAAGTCCCCTTTCATTAAGTAGGCTTCTGGCCATTTCAACCACTGTGCAATTTTTCCGCTTGGCAACTCCATTTTGTTGTGGCGAGTACGGTGCTGTAAGCTCCCTGCGAATTCCATTCTCATCACCAAATGGATAAAAATTCACCACTACGATCTGTGCGAAGAGCTTTTATGTTGCAGCCTGTTTGCTTCTCTACGAGAGCCTTGAATTTCCTGAAATTTTCAAACGCTTCAGATTTCAATTTTAAAAAGTAAGCCTAGCTCATACAGCTATAATCATCAGTAAACAGAAGAAAATAGTGACTCCGACAAAGTGAATCATTCTTCATTGGTCCACACAAGTCAGCATGTACAAGCTCAAGACAACTACTAGCCCTTTAAGACTTTCCTATAGGGAAAGATCTCCTACTTTGTTTTCCGAATATGCACCCTTCACATAACTCAAGCTCACCCACTTTTGGTAAACCAACCACCATGTTCTACTCAACAGTTTCAGCCCATTAATGTTCAAATGACCATAGAGAAGATGCCAAAGTTGAGTTTCATTAATACCTTTAGCAACTAACGAATTCTTAACAATATCTAAAACATTAAGGGTAAACATATTGTTCTAAGTCATATGCACAATTGAAATAGTTTGACCATATTTCTCGTCACTAACAATACATAAGTCATTATCAAACAAATCATAATAACCATTGACCATCAATTGTCTAACACTTAGCAAGTTGTAAGCCAAATTAGGAATGAATTGCACATCACAGCTATGTTTAGAATTATCCTACGTTGTTTTGATGGCTATGGTACCTCTGCCTTCAACTCGGACTTGTTTGTCATCACCAAGTCTAACTTCACTCTTTTTCGACTCATCAAGATCTCTAAATAGAGACTTTCTACCAGACATATGATTCGAGCATCCACTATCAATAATTCAAATACCATCAGAATTGTCTGTAATTAGAGAATGAGCCATGAACAACTTACTTTCATCCTCAACTTTCTCAAAGAAATTCGTGTGCTACTACTCATCTTTTTGCTTGGTCTAACAATATGCCTCAGTGTGTCCAGACTTCTTACAATACCAATATTTCAAATTACTCTTGGGCTGACGTGACTCACTAAATTGTCCTCTACCTCTGCCTCTATCGCGGACTCGACCTCGCCCATAAAATTTGCATCTTCCTCTACTAGAGAAATTTGAGAATTTTTCTTTGGAGAAAGATGGCTCCTCTTTCGCCTGGAATGCCTTTTCTTCAACCTTCTCATGAGACCTGTTTAGCCTATCTTCATGAGCTAACAAAGAACCCATTAATTCATCAAATGTATAATTAGATAAATCCTTGGATTCTTTGATAGCAGCAACCACATGCTCAAACTTATTGGTTAAAGACCTCAAAACCTTTGCTACAACAGTTTCATCATTAATTTTCTCTCCATTAGACTTCATGAGATTAACAATTGCAGAGACTCTAGACATATAGTCTTGCAGCGATTCACCATTTTTCATACTCAAAGTTTCAAAATCATGACGCAAAGTTTGCAATTTAACTACAATTACCTTTTTATCTCCCATATACTCCTGTTGCAAAATTTTCCAAGCTTCGTTGGATGTCTCCGCTGCTAAAATTCTAGGGAAATTATCATCATGAATGGCTTGTTGAATCAGGAACAGCGCCATTGAATCCTTCCCATGATTTTTCCATAGTTTTTGTGCGTGGCCATCATCTGGGTCTGGAAATCCATTCTCTACCAAGTCCCATAACTCTTGAGACTTAAAAAGAGTCTTCATCTTAAGACTCCAAAAATGATAATTCACCCCTTTAAAAATTGGAAGTGGTTGAGAGTTTGAATTGGTGTTCACTGCCATTTTTTATGGATTTCTCTCATGTTTTTACAATCTCTCTTCCTCACTATCTCTTTGACTCCTAAATGAACAAACTTGGCTACTCTGATACCAAAAGTGTCAGAAAAAAAGAGGAGTAAAAGAAGTAGGCAGAGTTATGAGAAAGAAAGACTTTTTACTCCTCAATTCCACACTGCATAAAACAACCAGACATAGTGCCCTTTATAGGCTTACAACTTGACAATATAAATCTAAAAGATAGGAACTAACAAGTAGTGGTTAAAAATGGATAAAAAACTAAAATGTGTTCTACTAATATAACTAAAACAGTAAGCGGAAAAAAAAGAAATTGACTAAGTAAACCTTAATTCCACTAATACTAAAAAACATGACCATAATAAGACTCTACACTTGGTTGATTCTTGAAAAATTAGTTGTAACGACATGTTCCCGTCGTTATGGAAAAACAAACGGGAAAAGAATTTGGGCCAGAAATTTTTGAGTAGTGACTTAGGAATTCCTAGCCTAGTCCAAATTTGGATGATATCTGAGTCAGGTGAGTTCTAGGGAAATCTGGTATTGAATGGAAGATTTAGTTATTAATTTTATCACATGAGTGGATAGCCAAGACGTTAGGAGCCCGTACGGCTTTGCGCCTAACGTCTTGGCGGAATCAAATTCGAGCGAGTAGAACTCCTGAAACTGATCTTAGCATGAACGGGTAGTTTTTGAACATCAAGGGTTGACGTTGTGTTGTGAAATGGGAGTTTGGAAGTCAAATTCTGACTTTTTGTCTCCAAGCAAGCCGCCGGGCGGGGTTTGTTGCGCCAGGGCGGGGCCGCTGTGGTGGGACAGTCGCGACTTAAATCGGGTAAAAACCCCAAAAACATTATTTTTTGCAAACCTTCATTCTTGAGAGCTAAGAGACGACCCAGGGCAAGTTCTTGACAGTTTTCCACAACTTCTAGCGCTAAAGGTAAGATTATTACTCTCCTAATCCGTTTAACAATCCGTAGAATATAGAATCTTAGGTGATTATCATTGGGGGAGGGTTTTGGCCTAAAGTTAATGGTGGGGAAAGCCCTAATTGAAAATTAAGATCTTGGGTTTGGCCATGGATTGTTAGAGTGACTATTATCCGGGTAAATTAGGCCTTGTTTATTGATCTGTGTGTTAAATTACTTATTTTTAGACCAAGAACCAGCTGAACGAATCCAGAAATGGAAGGCTCAAGTGTCTTAGGAGGATTCAAGCTTGGTTTTGAAGTAAGTAATGGTTTGATTTCCTGTTTCTGTGATATATGTCGGTTAATTGCTTCATTGTATGCATGTGTGTATGTGAATAGCGATATGTGAATCGAATCTAATGCAAATGAATATATATATATATATATATATATATATATATATATATGAACAATTACATGCCATGAAACCATTACTTGATTGTATGACTATGAGTGATGTTCATTATATATGTGATTGTGATTGTGGTTGTGCTGACTGGATCGGGTGTCACGTTCCGACACATATCTTGGATCGGATCTCACGTTTCGACACACATATTGGATCGGGTGTCACGTTCCGACACATGTATATTGGATTGGGTGTCACATTCTAACACACGAACAGTTTGGGTATGGGTTCCATGAGAGGAACACTATGATTATTGCATTTATGTCTACTTGTTGTTGATATTGGGAAACTGTATGTTGCTCCTGAAATGATAATTGATATATGTATTCTGTTTATGTGTGTTTACCGTGTTGTAATTGATTGCCTATGTTTCACTTACTGGAGTAACTGCGTGATCCTACCAGTACACTGTGGTTTTTATACTGATACTGCACTTGCTCGTTCTTTGTTGAGTACAGGGCATCTTCAGGCGGCTACTGATAAACCTCAACTAGGAGATCATTGATTGAGATCGGATTCAAGGTGAGCCAGTTCCTTCAGGCTGCCATGGATCCTTCAATTTTGTTTAGTCTCTTCTTTTCGGACTTAGACTATTTAAAAAGGCTTTGCTTATGTTAGTTTCGGGGATGTACCCCTTTTTCTTAGACTTGTTGAACTTTATAGTTTTGGTACAATGACTTTCAGGTTCTAGGGGTTGTTTTTCCGCAATAGTTATGTTGGTTGTTTGCTAAACTTTTGGAGTTTATGGGAACTCCATATTTCTTTAGACATTTAAACCTGCTTTCGTATCTTTAAATGCTTAGTTTTTGGTTAAGTTGCTTAGTCGGATTGTAGTAATGGTTCTCCCACCACTGGAGGGTTAGTGTGGGTGCCAATCATGACGGTCTGGATCATGACAAAGTTGGTATCAGAGCCCTAGGATCGTTGATCTCATTGTACCAAAACGAGTCTAGTAGAGTCTTACGGAACGGTACGGAGACATCTGTACTTTTCTTTGAGAGGTTGTAGGACTTTAGGAAAACTCTTTTCTTTCTTTGTTTCGTGTTATTACTTGAATCCAACTGGTATCTAGGTGATACAAATTGGTATCTTTCCTCCGTCACTCTATGGTCAGAACTAGAGCAACAGAAGTGGTAACACCAAAATTAGCAAGAGAGGATACGTCCTTCCAAATAAGCATGTTTCCCTGATTCAATGTGGGCATGTAATGACTAGTGAAAAACATGAGGTTTTTATTGTGTTCTTAAGGTTGAAACCTTCATTCTTTATGGGTATTGAATCTGAAGATTCTTATGATTTTCTTGTTGATTGTCATGAGTTGCTTCATAAGATGGATAAGGTAGAGTGATTTGGTGTTGAGTATATGATATACCAGTTCAAGGGAGACGCCAAAATTTTGTGGTGGTCTCATGTTGAGTGCCGACTAGTAAATGCACTACTCATTACTTGGGAAATATTTTATAGCTTTCTTAATGGAGAAGTATATACCCTGAACTTTGAGGGATAGGAGGAGAGATGAGTTCCTGAATATAGAGCAATATAATATATTTGTTACAGCCTATAAGACCATTTTTTGTGTTTCATCCAAATATGGTACTCCACTTTGCTTCAGTCAAAAAGAGCAAATTCGTCGCTTTGTGAAGGGATTAAGGTAGGATTTGCATATTCAAGCTTATAGGGGCTGCTTCAGCAAAATCTTCTCAAGAAGTGGTTGATTTTGTGACGGAGGTGGAAGGGAGTGAAGTCAGAAGACTTTGCCAAGATGACAAGATTCAAGAAGTTTTGTAAGGGACGACTAGATAATGAACACCATTACTTTGGAAAATGCATTTAGTATTGTTGTCATAACATGTATGGGTTGCTTAGTAAATGATGAAATTATGTTGCGACAATTGAGGTTAGAATCTCTACTAAGATTTCCTAGATTGAGTATATATCAAAGAGGGTCATGATACGACTACTCCAATAGCAGCGATGCTTACTTGGTTAAGTTATTAAGTGTGTTACAATTGTGGAGAACCTGGACATATGAGGAGAAATTGTCCTCATCCGCGCATGTCTGACCCGTGCCGCAGCAGACCGGAGTAGTGGTACCTACGGGTAGCAGTTTTAATGGCAGAGGACATCCACAAGGTGGGCGAGGAGGGAATCAGTGAGGCCGTGGAGGCCGGGGAAATGGTAATGCATGTAGAGGAGCAGTGCAGCCAGGCAAGGAGGTTGTCCGTCAAGATGGCTGGGCTCAGTTTTATGCCTTTCCGGGCAAGACCGAGGCTGAGGCATCTGATGCAGTGATCACAGGTACTATTCTGGTCTGTGACCGGATGGCTACTGTTTTGTTTGATCCGGGTTCTACTTATTCATATGTGTCAGTTCAGTTTGCCTTGGGATTTGATGTGGTTTGTGATGTGCTTGATGCCCCCATCCATGTTTCTACCCTACTTGGAGAGTCACTCATAGTCACCCATGTATATTGTACTTGTCCTGTCCTGTTTATGGGTTTTCAGACTTGGGCTGATTTGGTTATTCTGGATATGACTGACTTTGATATAATCTTAGGCATGACTTGGTTGTCCCCTATTATGTTGTGCTTAATTGTAATGATAAGTCGGTAAATCTAGAGATCCCGGGTAGGGAAAGGTTAGAGTGGGAAGGGCTGTACAAGCCTAAGCCAGCTAAGGTCATATCTTTCATGCGGGCTAGGAAACTGGTGGGGTAGGGGTGTTTGGCGTATTTGGCTCATATTTGGGATGTTGATGTTGAGCCTCCCTCTGTTGAGTCTATTCATGTAGTGTCTTAATTCAAGGAAGTGTTTCCTACCGATTTGCCTGGTATGCCTACGGATAGAGATATAGATTTTTGCATTGACTTGGAACCTGACACTCGCCCCATCTCTATTCCTCCTTATCGCATGGCTTCGGCAGAATTGAGAGAGCTTAAAGCTCAAATCCAAGAGCTTCTTGATAAAGGTTTCATCCTTCCTAGTGCTTCCATGTGGGGTCCTCATGTCTTGTTTGTTAAGAAGAAGGATGGTAGTATGAGCATCGGTGATTTTATCTTAAGCCATAAAGGAGTGGATTGATACCAGAATGACAAGCTTATGGATAAAGAAAGTCCCATTGAGTATACTTGGGTGAAGGCAATTGAAGATTTTAGTAAGAAAGTGTGTATAAAATTGGGTTAGTCCTTTGAATTTGATGAGTATACCTGAGTTTGAGGTGTCATGTCGATGAAAAGGTTGACTTCGTAGTGATAGCCAGGGCTAACTGAGCATAATGGTAATAAGAGTTCGTGATGGATTGTGATGGAATGAAACTATATAATAAGATTGTTGGTTAAGCAAATTTTGTATAGTAATTACGACTTGCGAGTATCTAAGGTTGTGGTTTTCTAATAATTGGTGAGTAACGTGGTTGTAGAGTTATAATGAAGAAAAAATAGTGGGATGTAATACAGCCTTTAGAGAGAGGCGAGAGCAAGAATATTTTATTTGATTGCAACGGCTAAAGAGGTATCTTCAGAGGGGTAGATAATTGGGTTCAGAGATGCATGATTTCATTCGTTTTGTTGTGGTTATGGTAATAGTGTCATGGGTCCATCAGATTCGTTAAAAACTATTGAAAAAGACTTGAGAAAGGAGCGTACAGACATTAGCTCGAGTGTGATGATAAGTGCTTTGTTTTTGGTTTTTGAGTTTAGTAATGAGTACGATTGAATTTTTAGCGAAAGATATTGTAAGATTGATGGAGAGGCGATCAATGATAAGCGAAGATCCATGAATTCATAAAAATCTTCAAGGATTAAGCTAATGTTGATAGATAAGGGGATTGTGTTATACAGTTGAATTTACAATTTAGATTTTTCATTGTAAGTTTACATTCGTGGTGATATATTTTGTCAAGGTATGAATTTGCAAGGTGAGAAATGATCAATGGTATCAGGTATTGAGCATTTGAAAGGACTTACACCTGGGTTGAGTCGTAAAGTTGATTTTGTTGATTGTTAAAGTACCTAAGAAAGGTTTTCATTTAAAAGTGTCGGTTAAGAGTAAGGTAAATGGTCGGAGTGTTTATGATGGTTGTGAGTATGATTCACTAGCTATGCTCACGTGTGTTTTCACTTTTGTGGGTGGATCCCTAGTGGTGGATCGGGTGTATCGATCCTGCAATGTTCTCTTGGTTGAGTGGGATGATTGGGAAGACTTGGTTAATTCAGATGACATATTTGGTGTTGTCTTGGAGTTGTTAAGGTATTCTAGTGGTTCTACATGTACCACCTGGCTTATGAGAATTTATAGAAGAGCTACCATGCATATTTATGGTTGTCCGACAATCTTAATATTCATCTAGTCGTCGAGGTCATGTATCGATTATGTGTGGTTGAATGTGGGGATCATTGGGTCCAATTCCACTGTTCTTAAGGGTAATCTACAATCAGAATTACTAATCTAGCATTTCGATAGTGTTGTTAGAGGGTTTGTATGCTTGGACATATCCCTCGATGAGTGGCTGATGTCTAAAGATCAATTTTTTATAACTTAAGCTTGTGGAAATTTATGTTGTGAGATGGAAATGTTGATAAGAACTATGATTGTTTGGGTATTATGAGTGTGTGTTGGTTGGTTCAGGTCCACCTCTAATTGTAGCGAGCATTGATTTAGGATTTTATCATGGTTATATGAGAAAGGATTCGTCCTGATGATTGTGTCAAGGTCCTTGATAACATGTTGCAGACGTGTGTACGATCAACTTTGGAGGACATTGGGATAAGTTCCTACCCTTGTGTGAGTTCTCCTATAACAACAATTACCACTCCAGCATAGACATGTCCCTGTTTGAGGCACTTTATGGGAAGGGATGTAGATCACCCATAGGATGGTTTGAGGCTGGAGATGTGAAACCCTTGGGGGTTGATTTGGTGAAAGATGCTCAGGATAAGGTAAGAAGCATCCAAGCGAAGCTTTTAGCAGCCTAGAGTCGACAGAAGAAGTATGCAGACCGTAAGGTAAGAGACATGGCATTTCAGGCTGGTGAACAAGTTCTTCTTAAAGTGTCACCCATAAAAAAGGTGATGAGATTCGGTAAGAAGGGCAAGCTTAGTCCTCGATACATTGGACCATTTGAGATTCTTGACTGTGTAGGGCCAGTGGCTTTTAGGTTGGCCTTATCTCCTAGCTTATCTAGAGTTCATCCAGTGTTCTATGTGTCCATGTTGAAGAAGTATCCTGGGGACGGGGTTACATCATAAAATGGGACTCAGTTTTGTTAGACAAAGACCTTCAGTATAAGAAAGAACCGATTGCAATTCTTGATCGCGATGTCCGGAAGCTGAGGACCAAGGAGATAAAGTCCGTGAAAGTTCAATGGAAGCATCGTCCGGTTGAGGAAGCTACTTGGAAAACCGAGAAAGACATGCGAGACAAATATCCTAGTTGTTCAACGATTCAGGTACTACTTTACTCTTACTTTAGCCAGTTTTTCCTAGTTTAGCACTCGGGGACGAGTGATGGGTAAATTGGTATCTATTGTAACGACATGTTCCCGTCGTTATGGAAAAGCCAATGGGGAAAGAATTTGGGCCAGAAAACTTTTGAGTAGTGACTTGGGAATTCCTAGCCTAGTCCAAATTTGGAAGAAATCTGAGTTAGGTGAGGTCTAGGGAAATCTGGTAATGAATGGGACATTTAGTTATGTATTTTATCACATGAGTGGATAGCCAAGACGTTAGGGAGCCCGTACGGCTTTACGGAATCAAATTCGGACGAGTAGAACACCTGAAACTGATCTTAGCGTGAACGGGTAGTTTTTAAACGTCAAGGGTTGAAGGTGTGTTGTGAAACGGGAGTTTGAAACTCAAATTCCGACTTTCTGTCTCCGTGCAAGCCGCCAAGGCGGGGTTAGTTCTGCCTGGGCGGGGCCGCTGTGGTGGGTGGGGTCCCGTTGTGGTGGGACAGTCGCGACTTAAATCGGGTAAAAACCCCAAAAATGTTATTTTTTCCAAACCTTCATTCTTGAGAGCTAAGAGACGACCCAGGGCAAGTTCTTGACAGTTTTCCACAACTTCTAGCGCTAAAGGTAAGATTATTACTCCCCTAATCCATTTTTCAATCCATAGAACTTAGAATCTTGGGTGATTATCATTGGGGGAGGGTTGTGGCCTGAAGTTAATGGTGGGAAAAGACCTAATTGAACATTAGAATCTTGGGTTTGGCCATGGATTGTTAGATTGACTATTATCCGGGTAAATTAGGCCTTGTTTATTGATCCTTGTGTTAAATTACCTTGTTTAGACCAAGAACAAGTTGAACGAATCCAGAAAGGGAAGGCTCAAGTGTCTTAAGAGGATTCAAGCTTGGTTTTGAGGTAGGTGATGGTTTGATTTCCTATTTGTGTGATATAAGCCGGTTAATTTCTTCATTGTATGCATGCGTGTATGTGGATAGCGATATGTGAATTGAATCTAATGCAAATGAGTATATATATATGAACAATTACATGCCATGAAACCATTACTTGATTGTATGACTATGAGTGATGTTCATTATGGGTGTGATTGTGATTGTGGTTGTGCTGACTGGATCGGGTGTCACGTTCCGACACATATATTGGATCGGGTCTCACATTCCGACACACATGTATATTGGATCGGGTGTCACGTTCCGACACACTAACAGTTTGGGTATGGGTTCCATGAGAGGACCACTGTGATTATTGTATTCATGTCTACTTGTCGTTGATATTAGGAAACGGTATGTTGCTCCTGAAATGATAACTGATCTATGTATTCTGTATATGTGTGTTTACCGTGTTGTAATTGCTTGCCTATGTTTCACTTGCTGGAGTAACCGTGTGATCCTACTAGTACACTGTAGTTTGTGTACTGATACTGCACCTGCTCATTCTTTGTTGAGTACAGGGCATCTTCAGGCGGCTACTGATAGACCTCAACTAGGAGATCAGTGATCGGATTCAAGGGTGAGCCCGTTCCTTCAGGCTGTCATGGATCCTTCAATTTTGTTTAGTCCCTTCTTTTCGGACTCAGACTGTTTAAATAGGCTTTGCTTATGTTAGTTTCGGGGATGTACCCCTTTTCTTAGACTTGTTGAACTTTAGAGTTTTGGTACAATGACTTTTAGGTTCTAGGGGTTGTTTTTCCGCAATAGTTATGTTGGTTGTTTGCTAAACTTTCTGAGTTTATGGGAACTCCATATTTCTTTAGATATTTAAACCTGCTTCCGTATCTTTAAATGCTTAGTTTTTAGTTAAGTTGCTTAGTCGGGTTGTAGTAATGGTTCTCCTACCGGAGGGTTAGTGTGGGTGCCAATCACGACGGTTTGGGTCGTGACATTAGTCAACAAGCAATAGTTATTGAAGTCTTCTCCTCCGGGTCAAACAGCGGATCCCACTTCAGAGTCCTAATTAGGTAAGACCAATTTATGTGAGTAATGTAAAACGTCGGTTTTGATAACAAGCTGACATATTCCTCTAATAAGGTAGCCTTGATTGGGAAATATCATACGTTAGGAGGCCTATGTTGCATTCTCCCTTCAAATAACATTGTTTGGGCATTAATCTCCTCAGATCTTAGATTTCCGATCATTCATATGAGAACTTCCTAACCACATCATATTGAAGATTCTCATTGACAATCATCTGCTTTGCTTCAGTTTGCTCCAATATGACTCTAGACTCTCCATGCAAATACGCGATAGGCTTTAGTGGCCCTAGCCTCACTTCCGCTGTCATAGGTTTAATCGAGATCTCTATTTACTCTGGCCGGCAATTCTAATCGAGATCTCTATTTACTTTTGTTTGACAGTAGTAGGTTTAGGTTTAGAGAGTGTTTTCGTTTTTTAATTTTACTTTGGCACCAAAAACATAATTCTTTAAAATAAAATTATTTTCAACAATGGCTTCTATAAAAAAAAGATAAGTTTGTGATATCCCACATATATTGATTGTGAATCCCTTGAACTAGACGTTGACTCAGTAGTTTAGGACTCAAAATTTATGTTGAAGACAATCACTATATTTATATTTATCTATATCCACCACCACTCACCTTCCTATTTAATCCTTTCCATATCTCATTAGTAGACGGGAGGGAATTAAATATTAATTTCACCAAAGGATGAGAGGGAATAGGAGAAAACATGCCTGGTGTGCATAAAAATGAATATTTATGGTAGAGGAATATAATGGCATATACATTGTACGAGTAGTTGCCGACGAAAGGGGAAAAAGCAGAGCATAGTTACTAAGTTGTAAAAGGAAATTGAAAGCTTGACTAAATAATATTACAGCAGAAAATGTATAGCATCATAAGCAATCAACCTTAAACTTTTGGCAGATTGAGTGATCATGATGTTATAGCTAGCTAGCACTTAACTTGATTTTTGTATCTTGTTAAATTAATGTGACCATTCACCGGAAACCTCCTCCGAATGCGGGAGCCCAGTAATCTGCTCCATTATCACTCCCAACTTGCAGTGTGCATGATAGCGGAACTAGACACAAACCTCTACTCCGCAGATCCTTTTTCTGTTCTTCTTGATAATCCTTAATTTACGTGATTCAAAATGAAGAATTAGAGATTGCCGGTTGAAAAAAACGAATAATTTTTTGAACACATATATAAAACAACTACCTGCTCAATATTTGCCTTCCTTTTCAGGCAGTTGTCATTGGATAGCTGCATTAAATTGAAAACATAGCTCGAATGATATAATATTTGGTGATAAACATTAAAGGGACGACAAATAGGCATTAGCTCAATTAAAGAATACCTGACCAGGGTCTTCAGGAAATAAACTATTTCTCTCATGAACCTTTAAAGCAAATAATAATCATTAATCAATAAATGCAACTATATATTATATTAATAATTAATTGAATTTCACATGCCATATGCCTCATATGCCACAGCTCTATTTAGACCACAGATATCACATGCATTACAGTGGTCCGCCTACGGCCTCACCTATAGAAGGAATGTTATCTCACACCCTTCATCAAAATAATTAAACTACTCGCCGTTCATTTTTATCTGATTTGACATAGCTTTTAAAACAAACAAAAAAATGTATTTTGTGGTATAAAATATGTGATGATTGTTTTCTGTAATTATAAATCATTTCATTAATGATAAAATATAGATTTTAAAATTAAAATATTATTAAATATAAAAATGTGTTATTCTTTCTTAAATTGACTAAAAAATAAAGTGAGTTATTTAAATTGGGATAGAGGGAATATGTGTTTTGAATGTTGTTATATTTTTAAAAATATACCCCCTTAATTTAAAAGGGAATAATCTAGTTTGATATGACACAAAGTTTAATGACATAAAGAAGATTTTTTCAATCTTATGGTTTTAAATTAAAGTTATATCAAATATATAAAAATGTCTTTTTAATTTTTTGGTCTTAAATATGCCACGTAGAAAATTAAAATTAAAACATTACCTAAAAAGTCATTCCTTTTGAAATAGACTAAAAAATAAAAATCATTTTTTTTAAACGGAGTAATAAATATGGCTTGAAAATAATATAAAGTTATAAAGGCTTAGAACATTTACGGCCCCACACGACTCAAACTTACCTACAAGCTGAATCGTGAAAGTAAGCCGACATCGACTTTACGAATTTTTACTAACTTTATTCGTAATGCTTCAAAATAAAACTTACGTATTTAGAAATTTCAATAGTTAACCATTCATATTTTTAAAAATTACGATATGCTTATATTTGTGTATTTTTTTGTGTGTAGGTGTCATGTGTACTATGTTATTTCAAGAAAGAATATGTACATACCAGTTTGAAAATAATGTAGTTTAAAGGTTAGTTTAGGAGAAAGAGTAAAGTTAAAAAAAAAAGGGTAAGTTGAGAATCTTACAGATTGCTGGCGCCTCATATTTCCTGATCCACTGCCTAGGTAAGGCAAGCTAAGGGCCTGCAATTAAAAGAGAAATTGGAATATATTTTTACAAACACTAAAACTCTTTTTTTTTTAATCTTATATATATTCCATTACTCATGTGTTTCATGGTAGTTTGGGAAAATGAAAGACACAAGAAATGTCACCTCAATTTGGCTCTGCAGGAATCTGACGTACCCAATTGCTTCTAACAGTACAGAAGCTGTGTCAGTCTGCAAAAAATTTAGTAATTTAGGGTATGTTTTGTACCCACCAAAATATTCCCCCAAAACAAATCAATTTCTTACTTATTTACTGGTAATATTTGATAGATATTATCTCAGAAATATTTTATATAATTTAGCAAAACACTATAGAATTCAGAGGTGACAAGTTGGCATCGACGTCAAAGGGAGGGATTGGGTGTGTTTGGTGGGTGGAGATAAGATAATGAATTTGCATATGACACTAATCTAACTAGTTTTTTCTACTTTGATTAACAAAAGTTACTTTTCTCATTTTTAAGGAACTTATTTTCCTATAAAAAATATTTTTGGCCAACAAAACTTGAGAATATTGAAAAATATTTTCCTCGGTACCAAAAATACTTTGTTTTTTTCTTAAAAAAAAAAATGGGTAAAGAAACTGTAAAGTGAAAACCCTAAAGGATAAAAGGAGAAAGATGAAGACAGCTCTATAGGAGTATAAAGAAGTTATTTCTTTTAAAGCTGAAAATACATATTATTGTGTGATAATTCCACACTTAAAAGGTAATTAATTAGTTATGTTAATTAATTGGGTAAAGCTTACCTTCCCAAATGGGGAGACAAGTTGGTGAAGAGCTGTTATTCTGTCCCCTAATTTTTCCTTTCTCACCTGTTTACAAACCAGAAAAATTTACATGTCTTTTGTGAGATAATTGTATGGGAAAAAAAAAAAAAGAATCACCAATTTTGAAGGTCAAGACAATCAAGAAAGACAAGAGTGTTGTGACAAAAATAAGAAAGAGATGGAGATAAAGAAAAAGTTTGATTTTTACTAATTATAATTATTTACCTTGAAGGTGGACTGAGTTGAAGGGGGTTGAACCCTAGCTTTCTTATTAGGTGCTCTGCTGTTGCACTTTGGAAAAAGGCAAACAAAAGAAACAATTACTCATTCCAAATCTAACAATCATATCAAACTAGTAGTTCTTTTTTTTCGAAAAAAAAAAAACAATTATTGGTATAGTCAAGTATAGTATAAAAAGGAGAAAGAAATTAAATATATACCTCAGATGAATGATCTGGAGTTGGATGTGTGTTTTTGTTAGAAAAATCAAGCATGTTGCTGCTCAAAGTTGTAACACAAGACTTGGGAGATGAGACTGGTATCATCTGTGCTGACCAAGTTGGTTTAGCAGCTAATTCTGTTTGGTGATGGAACTCCAAATTATTTCCATCTTCATACATATTATAGCTATTTGCAACGTCTTTTTGGTTAACGTCTATAACAGAATCAGGCTGGCTCAGGAACGTCTGTTCATCCCAATTGTTCTCCAATTTCTTCACCTGCATATGTATTGACTTGTCTTCTTCTCCCACCAAGCCACCTCTATTCATAAACCACAGATCAAATTAAAGACAAATAATTAACAGCCTAATTATAGCAACACTACTTTTACTTAAAAAAGAAGCTAGATAGATGAAAATAAAAATCAGTTTTCAATTTTCTTGCATATATAGTAATCTCTAGTGAAATGAAAATCAAGATATTGTTGCATGAAATGAAAATCAGATCGAGAGATTTACAGAAGTAATTGGCTCCATGATTCAGGTAGCTGATTTTGGTTACTATCATTCCATGAAGTAGCAGTAGATGACATGGGAAGTGAAGAAGAGAATTGAGGAAAAAGATTATTAGGAGGCAACAAGGAAGGAACATGATGAGTAGTAGTAGCAACAGCTTGTTGAGATGATATGGGAGGCCTCATATTATTCATCATGTTCCACCAGTTAGGGCTTCCACCCATAATTTGTTGTACTGGTGATTTCTCCATAACATCACCTCTATTCATTTTCTTTCTAAACTTAGCTAACTTTCTCTTTCTTATTTATTTCATATCTTCTTCTTTCCAATAATACTTTTTCCTCAAGTCTTGTTTTTTTTTTTTTTTTTGAGAAACTTTGAGAGGTCTTTCTTACTCTTGATTAAGTAGAGGAAAGATACATAAAAGGGTAGCTATACTTGGAGGAGGAAAGAGAGAGAGAGAGAAAGAGAATTTTGAATGATGGAGTTTTGAGAACCTTTGTCTTTCTATCCCTCCTTTTTCTTTATTACTCTTATTACCTTTCCTTTATTATTTTTTTCTTCCTCCTTTATGTTTTTCCTTTCCTTCTTTACTTTTCTCTTACTTTTGCTTTATCAAAAGGTGATTGCAATTCTCATCAAGTAAAATAAAAGCTATTGATGAGTTCTACTCCTATGGCTGCTGGTGCACCATAATCTCAACCCTTTTACAACCTTTGCTTCTTCAACTCCTACACTTACCATACATAATACAACTATGACTTTAGCAACACAAGTATACTAGACTATGACCGAAATTTCAGAGATACATTTAAATTAAATTAAGGTTCTATTATCCCCTCCCCTTTTAACTCATTTTTTTTGTAATTTTACACACATTTTAGCTTACATAGCACATTTCATGAATATAGTGTAAAAAAATATTCAATGTCATTGTATATAAATTGCACCATTTTTTGCTAGGCTTTCAACATCTGCTTATTTTGAAAAGTATTTTTATCAAAAGTACTTTTTTGAAAAAATAATTTTGGAGAATATATATTTATGTTTGAGTAATCAATTTGGAAAATACTTTGTCCAATATTAGAGCACTAATTTTTTTTTGATGATCAAACTACAACAAAAATAGTTTTTAATTACAATAAATATAATATACACATTAATAAAGAGTGTTAAAATCTTTGCCGACATCAGTTAATTGTCATTTGATTTAATGTCGCTATAGGTTTTAGGGATATTTATAAAGAGTGTTAATTGCCACTAAAAATACATATTTAATGACAATTAAGTTATTGTCATTAATTAGTTTCCGCTAAAGATCACGTTTGGATAGTGAAATGTTCCAAAACGTAGTTCTCGAGGAAAAACTTCTTTTTTATAATAAAGAAAACAATTTCTGCTACTATTCCAAAATTAATTATTTTTAAAAAAAATATTGGCCAAACACATGATCTTACTAAATTCAAAACCTTTTTTTAAAATAAATAACCAATTTTGCTTACCTATATTTAGCCAAATATGCGACAAGTCTTTAAGACTGATTGACATTGTTGTTGGAAGGTCAAAAATACTTATTTTGAAAAATTAAGTTTTTGGTAAATCAGTAAAACTGTTTTTAAAATAGAAGTATAAGTTTTTCTTCGGAAGGGAAGAAGCTAAAAATTTGTGTTTTTTAAAAAAAACAGAAGCAGAAAATTAATTATTTCAAGACTAAAATATTTCTTCCATATATAATATTTACCGTTATATTTCTTATTAATTAATTAGCATATCTAATAAGTTTGATTAAATTTCATTTAAGAATTTTATTTTTATATAGTAAATTTTTTATTTATTTACATTTATATATTATTATTTTATATTTTATATATCATTTTACATACTATTTTGCAAAATTAGATAAAAGGTAATAACAATAGTTTTGCAAAATTAGAAAAAAGAAAAAAAAATAACAATTAAAGATTCTAGCCCTCCCAAAAAGGTATAATATTGATTGAAAAATTGAACATATATTTAAAATAGTTTCTCTCTGTAAAATAATCTTAATATTAAAGGTACAATGATATTTGCCCTTTTTTCATAATTTGACTCTTAAAAGCACTTTTAAAAAGAGATTAGTTAAACTTAATTTGCTTATGAAAAACACTTATCAAATGAATTAGTCAAACACAAATTACTTTTTTTCAAAAGCATTTTTCTGAAAAACTACTTTTAAAAAGTGCTTCTAGAAATAAACAATGTTTAACAGCAATGCTAAAAATGCTCTAAATTATATGTGGGAGGTTAAATTTTGGGAATTTTTTTTTATATCGAGATGTCCCTTGATCTGATGGTATTTAGTTAAATATGAAAAACACGTATCAAATGAATTAGTCAAACACAAATTATTATTTTTCAAAAGCACTTTTCTGAAAAACTATTTTTAAAAAGTGCTTCTAGAAATAAACAATGTTTAACAGTAATGCTAAAAATGCTCTAAATTATATGTGGGAGGTTAAATTTTGGGAATTTTCTTTTATATCGAGATGTCCCTTGATCTGATGGTATTTAGTTAAATATGAAATTTAAGAAAGAAAAAATAGCATTTAAACATATAATCTAAAATAAACCATAAATATATAAAATTCATGAAATTTGAAATATAGAAATGTATCTGTTTTTTAAATAAACTTTTTAAAATTATTCAAACTATCTAACCTATTCAGCATCTCCTCGTTTGGCCCCCTAATCCATATATTTGCTATTCTCTTGTTATTAAAAGTAACTGAAATGATAAAGAACTTAAAAGAACATTATTTATTCTTATTTTTTCAGTTATTATTTATTCTATTGACTTTCGAGAATTAACAGATTAATACTCAATTGATTGACTACTACAACTTTTACTATATTGGTGGGTATTTGATCTCTCGTCTTGTCATTTTGACTACTACAACTTTTATCATGTTGGTGGATATTTGATTTCCCATCTTGTAATTTTCTCCCTCGTTTCTCCTTTCCCTGCTCTCTCGATGTAACAATTTTTTTTTAAAAAAAAACACTCTCTTTCCCAATCAAGTTGGTCTAAAAAGAAATTAATGTTCATGATTTTTTAAAAATAAAAATATCAATGTCACAAAATCTTTCATTCATTCGAACCATTTTGTATGTCTAATTTAATTTATTTTCACCTTGTAGTATACCATTCTTTTAATTATTAAGCAATTTCTCCAAAATGATCTTGCGCTTTTTGACATAATTGAAAATTCTTTATCATAATTGAATGTTATTAACAACTAACTTCCGGAGGTCCCACCCCACCGAAAATAAAATCCTTAACGACCTCTCTCGCTAAACATTACTGCATCAATGTATAATATTTAAAAAATAAAAAATACTACCTAAAGTGTAAGTAATTTATGCAATGTGATTATTACCCCCCTGTCCAAGTTAATTAATTATATGTCTATTAAAGTGATGTACATTTAGTTGGGATAGAGGACAATTGATCTATCAGACAAAAAACAATCGAGAATATTAGGTAAAAAGGATCAAAGAGGATCCAATCTTAAAAGAGAAAGGAGAAGTAAAAGCTAGTTTAGGGGTAGATTAGCACCTTTTAAAACAGGGAAAAGGCTTAAATATGTCATCAAACTTTTAGAAAAAGTTTATTTATGTCATCCGTTAAAAGTTTGGTTCATTTATGTCATTGCTATTAAAGAAAAAACTTATTCATGCCATTTTTTAACTCCGATTTTACAAAACCATTTTTTACATCCCAAACAACTTTTAACACTTTTAATTGGAGTTTTTGGATCAAATTTACTATTTTTGCTTCTTTTTCCTTAAGAACACCAAGAGCATATAAAAACATTAACAATTCTCAAATTTCAAACTTCTTTAATTCTTCACGAAATCACCTCAAATTTCAAAAGTAGTTTCCCTCTGAGCTAGATACCAAAACTAAATATCTTTTGAGCGTGAATTCAACCTAACTCAATAAGACCCAAATGAAATTTTTTCAAAGTTTCAAAACTTCAACATATTTTAATGGTAAAATTTTCTCCACAACTTCAAATCATTTGAAATTTTGAACATAGACTCAAAAAAAAATTAGGGAACAAAGATCTAATATCAAAAACAACTACAAAAACATGAATCAAAGCAATTTTTTGAAATTTTGGGACTGATTTTTGTTTTTTTGGAATATTTTTTTTAATACGGGTGAATTTTTAAAACTGTACAAATGATTTTAGAATTTTGGTTTTTTTTTTAAAATAAATAAAAAAATTAATGATGTAGCCGAAATTTGAGATGATTTCGTGAAAAATTGAATATGTAGAAAATTTGGGACTTGTTTATGGTATTCATGTGTTCTTAACGAAGAACAAGCAAAAAGAGTACATTTGATCCAAAAACTTCAATTGAAAAGTGTTAAACCTTGTTTAGGGTGTAAAAAGTGGTTTTGTAAAACCGGAGTTAAAAATGGCATGAACAAGTCTTTTCTTTAACATCAATGGCTTAGATGAGCCAAACTTTTAACGGATGACATAAATGAACCTTTTCTGAAAGTTCGATGGCATATTTAAGCCTTTTCCCTTTAAAATATATATTGATATTAATCATAGGAGTATTTTTTTTAGAATGAATCATTGCATTTTCGAATTTATTTTACAATGAATCATTTCACAAAAAAATATATTACAATGAATCATTAATATACACTGTACTTTATGTATTAATAAATTTATTTATTATATGAATTTAATAAATATGATATATAATTTAGTAAGTTACAATGATTTTGATGTATTTAGTGTACTTTATATCTAATCAATTTTTTTTATATGAAACATAAATTAGTAAGATACAATGATTTTGATGTAATCAAAATTAACCTTCATTGAATCTCAAAACACTCTTAAAATTAATAAATAATTTATCGATTAAATAATATCTCTATAAAATAATAATATTTCATGATCTCACCTATATTAATTTAGTGAGGTTTTATTATATAAAGGAAAATAGAGCAAACAAATCAAAATGAAGAAAATAGAAATAAAAATGAAAATTTAAGTTAATTATTTTTAAATGTAAAAAGTGTGTACCACATAAATTGGTATGAGTAAATACATATTAAATGATTTTTTTTTTTCTAAACTTAAATAATTTTGGAAGAAATTCAATTTGTTAGAATGAGTAATATGAGGAAGTACTCCCCTCTATTCTATATTATCTGAATTTGTGAGGCAATGCATGTACATTTATTAAAAAAATATTTAAGGATATAGTTTAAACCATATTTTTCCTTATTGCTCTTTATGAAATCATAAATGTAACTTTAAGAGTAGTGCAATTCATCACCTAAAAAATATCAAACTTCAATAAAGGAAAGGGCAAATCTGGAAAAATTCAAACATCTATCTAAAACTTTGACAATTTAATTACTCACTCTGTCCAACAATAGTTGTCCACTATCGACTTGGCACACCCTTAAGAAACAATAAATAATAGGGGTAATATTACTATATTATCCTTTGACTTTATTAAATTTAATGTTTTGAGAAATGTGTTACTCCCTCCGTCCCTTTTTATATGTCATCCCTTTCTATAAATAGCTAGACCACAATACTTGTCATTTTATAAAATTTATGCATAAATTATCATATTTTGCCTATTATACCCTTGATAGAGTAGTTAATTAATCTTGAAAATGTATTTACTTTGACCAACCTAGGAAATCTACAAGTAATTAAATAAGGGTAGAAGGATAAAGTTACATCATTTCTTAATGCAAGTGCAAAGTAAAAAGGTGACATATAAAAAGGGACGGAGGGAGTAGATGATAAATAGTTGAGTATTTAATAGCAAGGGTAAAATAGACACAAAAGAAAAATTATCTCTTGATTTTCTAAATTGGACAAGTATTGTTAGACAACTATTCTTAGTATAGTGGACAACTATTATTGGACGGAGGGAGTAATTATTTGAACAATTGAAAAAAACCCTAAATTTCAGTTAATATGAAATAGAGGAAGTATGACTTAATGGACACCTAATGACGTTAGAGGCAATAATTATAACCAAATTCCTTCCGTATTATATTCCCTTCGTTTCATTTATATATCGTCCTTACTAAAATTAGAGTGGCGAGTGAGATTCAGGGGCGAGAGGCAAATGATAAAGTGTTTGCTACGAATAAAAAATAAATGAAACTGTAGCTATAACATTTATTTTGAATTAATAGTTTGCTATAATGCACAATTTTCCCTAATTATAACCAAATTCCTTCTGTATTATATTCTCTTTGTTTATGTTTATATGTCGTCCTTACTAAAATTAGATGATCCTTAATTATTTGTCATTTCATAAAATCAATGCACAAATGACATTATTCTTCCTATTTTAACCTTGACAGTTATTAGCCTTGAAAGTATGAATTTGACAAACATAGGAAAACTAAATGATTAATTCATGTTCATTGGTCAATTAATTAATCAAAAATAAATTAATTTAGGTTAATTTATTGAGAACTTGACTTCAAGAGAATACTAAATAACGGTACAATGGTAAACTTATATAGTTTCTTAAGGGACATGAAATGTAAAACGGTTACATATAAATAGGTTCGGAGGGAGTAAGTAAAAAGAGTCATGTTTTGCATAAAACAATTATAGTAGAACCTCTCTAAATTAATACTCGGTAAACTGATAAACTTTTTGACATAATATTTTCCCTGGTATCTACATGGATCAGTGGAAAAATTCAAAGATTTCGATAAGATAATATATTTTCAGAAGACCTCTATGTAAATATATGGTCCCATTATTATTAAAATTGTAATACGTAATTCTTTAAAATTACAAAAATATATAAAAATAATTTAGAGAAATATGATTTTACTACCTCCGTCCACTTTTAATCGTCATAGTTTTCTTTTTTAGAGTCAAACTATAAAAAACTTGACTAACATTGTACGATGTATTTTTTTCATCATATTGATATGCAAGAAATTGCAATTTCTAGTACTTTTTGTATAGTTTTTGAATATCTAAATTTTTTGTTTAAAATATTGAATTAATGAACTTTGAAAATTAGTCAAATTGACTTTCAAAAAATGCAACATGACAAATAAAAATGGACGGACATAGTAGTATTTTTTTATTAAAATTTAAAATCTAGTTAAAGCTCATCTTTAACTTTTATTATTCTGTCCAAATGTTCCAATATTGTCTTCTCGAACTGCACCAAAAATTATGAAGATTCTAGACATGATAAGTGCTTCCTTGTGCGTAATTGGTTCCAAAGATATTGTATCGTTTTCAGCTTCATCATCAACATTGCTTTCTTTTGATGATATCCACAATTTCTTCTAAGTTTTGAACTTCTGAACAAGTATCATTTTCATCCGGGTAATTTAACAGGCTATTGACATCCATTTTATTACGATAATCGAGATTATTAATCATGACATCAAATTAATGAATGTCGTTTTCACAAGAGGGTTCATTTGAATTCCTAGCGGCTTCATCCCCGAATGATATAATCAAAATTAACCTCTATTGAATCTAAAAAATACTCTTTAAATTAATAAATATTAATTTATCGATTAAATAATACTTCTAAAAATAATAATATTTCATTGTTCCGATAATATTAATTTAGAGAGGTTTTACCGTAATTGCATGTGCTCCATCTCAGTTGGCCAATGTAACCATAACTTTTGGCCATACTGTTTTGTAAGGTTGCTGTAACCGTTGTCAAAAGACAACGACGAGGCCAAGAAACAAGAATAACACAAATTTTGAAGTAGTCAAAAATCCAGATTATTGAGATGCCAAACTTTGGCCAAGACAAGGGAATGAATGATCACAATTACCAAGATGCATGAATATATTTATTTTTAATAAATAAAAAGTTACTTTCCCTTATTATTCTTATAGCAAAAAAGTCAACATTGGCCTTGATTATGTCTCATTGATAAGCTAGAAAATGGGCATTGTAGTCTTTTTATGAGTAATAATCTGCATAATTTAGGGAACAACATTAGGTCATTAGGTAGAAAACAAGTGGAATAAAAATAATATTTCTTAACATTCTGTTTGATATATATTTTAATGGGGATTTTGTCATACATTGTAATTTTAATGTTGGAAAAAAACAAAAGGATCCTTAAATCCAGAAAGAGTGTAAGTAGGAAATGAATTAAATTTATGGGGTTGAGTGAGTATATTTATTTTTATTTTTATTTTATTTAAGGGAATGGTGATGTCTGGTCCGTACTGCTAAAATCTTTGTCGGAGGCTCCCTGTCTTTTCCTTTTTATTCCTCTTCTCCAAAATCATTATTTATTATTTATTTTATTTTCTCTCTTAATTATTCTTCTATCTATATCATTCCAACAAATAAGACTCTTCTTCCTTGTCTTCTTTTGCCTCTAATATTCCCTTTTGGATATTTTATTTTGTTTACAATAATCCATCTCCTCTTTTCCAAAATAATTTATTTAAATTATAGAGGGTGGGGGTGGGGTTGGAACTTGGAAGGGAGGCCAATTGAAAATCTGGATTCATGTGAATTATACTCTCTTTTTTGTTTTGTTTTTTGGAATTACCCTTTCATAATGGGGCCAAAACTTTAAAATTAATTATTATTATTTTTTGAAAAAAAAATTGTATATGAAAACTTGAATTTAAACATGAATTTCATTTTAACAAAAGAAAATTGTTAAACTTGAAAATGTGTGACGGTATGAAAACGATTAATTAATTTACTTGAAATATTACTCAAACCAATAATCAATCTCAATTTTTTGTTTGTGGGAACAACATCAGCTCTAAAGCGCTCATTATTGTCGTAGTTCATGGCCACTTGGGCAAAATTGTCATCTCATAAAAATTCTAAAATGTTTGTTTCTATGTTATGGCATCGAAAAGTGGTCATAAATTTTGTAATGACCCGGTTAATCATTTTTGAAATTTTTCTGGAATTACGGTTTTGCCACTCCCGATTTTGACCAGAGTCTTATATGAATTAGTTTTGAAAGTTGGTTTCAAACTTTTAATAAAAAATTGTGGATTTTGATAAGTTTTGAGTTTGAAAGGCTAAAGTTGTTAAAAAGTGATTTTCGATGTCTTTTGGAGTTTCGAGTGTTGAAATGAAATTCTGTCAATTCCATCAGTCCTTAAATGTGGAATTTGATCTAAGAGAGTTGTCGGTTTCAGATTCAGAGTCTTTTTGAGAATTTGAGGTCTTAAGTTGAAAATTTGTGAAATTCTAGCCTTTGGGTTGACTTTGCTCAACATTCAGAGTTCGGATGCTCGGATCACAATTCGAAGGGTTCCATTGAATTCGGGGGATGATTTTAGCCGTAGGTGAGGTCTTGGTTGAATTTTCAGAGGTCCTTAAGCTTGATTTAACCTTTTTAGGCATTATGTTAGTTTCTTGTGACTTTCACAGATGCCGGGTCAAGGAGACTTTAAATTCGTATTTTGATTTTTCCATTGAGTCAGGAACATCAAGTATAGTCGATTTGCATATATGGTATGTTTGTACGGGATTATGAATGAATCCCGATGGTCCTTTTGATGTTTGAGTGTTGGCTAGTTTTTCTGGTATCTGAGGTCTGTCGTGCTTCGCGTTAGCGATGGGTTGGCCGCTTTCACGATCCACACAAAAGCAAAGGACCAACCGGCTAGGGCATTGCGATCGCGACAGGAAGTTCGCTTCCGCAACCTTTGCGATAGTGAAGGTCTCATTTTATTTGGGGTTAGCTTTTGCAAATCGAGGATCGCTTTTGCGACATCAAAGAGAGTTTTTTGCCTGTAAATTTTGGGGTTTTAGCCTCATTTTCTATTTTTTGAGTTTGACAAAATCCTTGAAGGCGATTTTGAAGAGATTTCTTGTGCTAAATCTTTTGGGTAAACTTTTGTGACCCTAGAACTTTATTTTTCTTTGATTATTTATGGATTCTAATATCAAAATTTGAGATGTTGATTGGCAAATGACAAGGTATTTCAAGAACTTGAGTTCTAAACTAAAATGGTGATTGTGAAAGGATTTTAAGTCCTTTTTAAAAATAGTTTTCACCAATGAGTTCCAAATTCCTTAGGTAACATCTTCAAGTAAAGATTTTCGGATTCAAACCTCATTTTTGAAAATTGATTTTGAGTTGAATGACCCTTTTTTCAAAGAGTATGAATTGGGTATTGCTATTTCCGGAATCTTATTGTGAATACTTGATTAAAATATTTTGTATGGCTTTGGACGTTATTCGGAAGGGCTTCACACAAGTCTTGGATTGACTATTTGATTAAATTAAGGCAAGTGATCTCTTAAACTTTGTAATCCAGTAGAATCGTGTATTTCCCTTCATTTTGTGTGGTGGGGATTAATGGGAATGAGGTGATGGGTTCATTGTTCCACTTGATTAATCTTAATGAATAAAAAATGGATCAATGAAAAGGCAATGTATTGATCATAATGCTTGTGATTTTCCTTGTTGTGAGCCCTATTTGATTAATTGATGAAATGCTTTGATTGCATGAACGCGGACTTGAATTGTTGTCTCTTCCTTATGGTGTGAAATCTCTTATGTGCATTGATTGTTGTACAAACGTGTTGAGACATGTGATATAAAGCCGATGATAAATAGTTCCGGCCAGAGATATTATGCCGAAGGGAAATGGTTCCGACAAGTGATGTGATATAAAATCGATGAAAAGTGATTTCGGCTAGTGATATTATGCCGAAGAAAAATGATCCTAGCAAGTGATGTGATATAAAACCGATGGAAAATGGTTCCGGCAAGTGATGTAAAGCCGATGGGAAATGGTTTTGGCTAGTAATGTGATATAAAGTCGGTGGGAAATGATTTCGACTAGTGATGTGAATAAAGCCGATGGAAAATGATTTCAACTAGTGATGTGATATAAAATCGATGAGAAATGTTTCCACCTAGTGATATTGTGCCAAAGGAAAATGGTTTCGGCAAGAGTTGACTATTATAATTTGATGCATTTGATATTTGTGATTGACCTACTTGTTACTTGTGATTGATCTACTTGTTACTAGTAATTGATTTACTTGCTACTTATGATTGACATACTTGATACATGTTGGTTGTTGAACCATGTCTATTGATCTGTGATTGTAAGCCTTGTGAGTTGTGTATTATGAAACTACTAGGTGGGACTGATTTCTGTGCAGGTTGTAGTTTGAGGATGTTCGGTTGGGATGAAAGGAGTATTCGATTTCTTTCTAGTTTTCTTTGTTTATTAGGTTGGTTGCCGAATACCGTGTTGTTTGATACTCACTCCTCACTTCTACACTTGTGTAGGTTCCGAGCCCGGTACCGAGTGATTGCTCTTCTTCTTCTCCCATTCCGAGGCTTGTTAAATGACTTGAGAGATAGTTGTTTGTCTCCCGGCGTGCCCTCGTTTCCTTTATGTTATGTTTTGTTCTATTTGAGAAACAAAGACATTGAGACTTGTACTTATTTTCATTTCCGCACTTTATGTATTAGTGACTTGTACACATGACAACCAAGTGTTGGGGTTATAATAGAATGAATAAGTTTTCCATTTTTATCTTGTTCTTATTTCTTTTCCGTTTTTTCTTTCATTTCGTTGGGTTGAGGCTGACTTGTCTTGGTGGAAATAGACAAGTTCCATCACGTTCATTTTTGGATCCTGACAAATTTATAATGACAATACAACCAAACACCTTTTCATAAATGTCATGTGTATCCTAATGATGTGACATCTAATATGGACACCACATTTTCAATCACATTTTTTATTAAATACTTCGAATATCAAGTAATAATTAGTATATTTTAATGGAATATTACACTTCGTATAAATTTTATTCTTTTTTATAGAATGAAATTTTCATTAAAACAAAAATATCTGTAAAAAGAAATGTAGAATAATCTTTTATTTGCACAACTAACTATCGATTTTCATAAGTCTAAAGGTTATTTTAAAGTACTGATTTGTTAAGACCTACAAAATTGATTTATGTGATGTTTTTTTAAAAAAAAATTGTATTAAGATATTATAATTTATATGCTTAATTGACGTGATTACTTCTTTTAAGTAATACACCTTTATATTATAAAGTAAAGAACTTCTTACCATCAAGTCATATAAAAATACTTATAACCAACTTTTCATTAAACGTCAAATTTATAAATTTTTATTATAAACTAAACTACATATTACAATAAGTAAATAATTTGTGGTGTCAAATTTGTTTACACTAATATGTATATGACATAAATTCATTTGAACATATAGTTTGTACTCCATTTTTTCATAAGTAATATTCAACTATTAATAAATGAGGAACTTTCAAAATAGCAAAAACTTGAAACATAGTGAGGCAAATATAGCTAATGTTTGCTAATTACATAACGTAGCTTCAGTTTAAATAGCTATCTAGTTCACGATTTGTATATTTTGTGTGGCTATTAAATATTTATACAAATAAGACTCTCAATTTAACTAATGGTAGATGGGATAATTGAGTTGGTGGTCCCCACAGGTTAATAACTATTCAGATTAAACACTAGCTGCAAATCAAAATTAGTTATTATTATTGCTATGTCAAATAAATCACACTACAACAAAAATAACTTTTAGCGGTAATAAATAGACACATTAATAAAGAGTGTTAAAGTCTTTATCGACTTTAGTTAAGTGTCAATAGATCCAATGTCGCTAAAGGCTTTAGGGACATATAGCAAGAGTGCTAATTGCATCTAAAAATACATATTTAGCGACAATTGAGCTATTGCCGTTAATTAATTGCCGCTAAAGATCATTTTTGATGTAGTGTCACTCATACATGTTTGCTTAGTTACGTAATCTTTTCCTTAATAAATTATCTTTTATAATTTTTATGTTGTTTCATTATGACATACATATGACATATCGCTATAAAATCAAAATAGTTCTTATCTCCTTAAAATACATTACGAAATTTACTTTTATATATATATTATATTAGGTATAGATTATGATCCATTTTTATTGGAAATATTTAAAATATGTAGAATTTATGTAAAATTATATTCAAATATTTATTATTCGAAGTCAACTCACAATTTTATCTTGCTTGGCTCTTCAGCTTTGCACGTCTATAGCAGAAAATTCATAACTCAAAGTAGGAGTAGTGAATTACGAGTTTCTTTTTTTTTCATTAGAAATAGGACTCAAAGAACTACAATATGTGTAAAAATTATGGCCAAAGCTTTTATGGATTGGCACATAAATTAATTGCTTCGAAGTCATCACACAATTTTGTCTTGCTAGATTCTTCAGCTTTACACGTCTGTAGGAAAAAATTCATAACTGAAAGTAGGAGTACCAAAATCACGAGTTTCTTTGTCCTTTGGAAAGAAGACTCGAAGAACTACAATATTTGTAAAAATCATGGCCAAAGACTTTATGGAATTGTACCGATATTGCTTCGAAGTCAGCTCACAATTCTATCTTGCTCGGTTCTTCAACTTCACGCATCTGTAGAAGAAAATTCATAACTCGAAGTAGAAATGTATAAATCAGTTATTTCTCCATTGGAAATACGACTCAAAGAACTATAACATATATAAAATCATTGTCAAGGACTTTATGAATTCGTACAGATGTTACTTTAAAGTCAGCCCACAAGTCTGCCTTGCTCAGCCCTTCTATTTTTTGCGCATCTATGACAAAAAATTCTTAACTGAGAATAGGAGCAACAAAATTACACGTTTCTTGTTGCATTGAAAAGAGGGATTTAAGAACTAGAATGTGTACAAAAATCACGATCAAAAGCTTTTTTGGATTAATACATATAATTCTTTGAAGTTAACCCAGACGTTTATTATGCATTATTTCCAACTTAATGCAGTCACATAGAAATATTCATATCTCAAGCTAGGAGCATCCAAATTGCGAACTGTTTGAGGCGTTGTATAGGAAACTTCCGCAGCTAAGTTCTAAATAAAATTGTATTTGTACAATTTTATATTATTGACGTCTGGGTCTTCCATTTAGCTATCACGCCTCACAATTTTTTTTTTCTTCTTGGTTATTTTTCAGGCTTTCGAGAAAGCTAAAATGGTCTTGATATGAGACCAAGATGGAACACAAGATGCGGATGTGTTGAAGTTTTGAGTTACGGGCAGCAAACAACATCTTCATGTGAAGGAAAGAGTTGTTCTAGTCGATCATGTCGAATCTACTCCTTTTCCAAGAATCACATATACTTGATTTTTATGTTTCTCAACGATCACCATACACAATTATTAAAGTGATTGGAACCTCTCTTTTATTTCAAGAAATGTGATTTCTCTCGTAGAACCTTCAACCAACACTTGCAAACTCAGATGGGGCACTTAAGACAACTCAACAGCAAGACTTAGAATTCTAATCATTTTCATGATTTAGACTTTTGTAAATGATGATGACATAGTCATCTTCATATCACCCATTGTTTCATTCATTGATGTATAAAACTCTTTCAATATTTGAGCAATAAAGTTTTTTTTAAGTTCATCACAAATATTCTTCTTCTTTCAACTATGTATGCCATAATATTTCAAAGAGTATGATGAACACACAAATTTATAATTTATTTTTCTTGGGCCATACACAATATAAACTCATGCGGGACGGAAGTAACATGTAATTTAGGCTCGTGCGCTAATGAGCGTTGTTGTTTTAAGTTTAGGCTTATGCGTCGAGGAGCATTGTAACTTAAAGTTTATGCTCATGCGTCGAGGAGCGTTTCGACTTGTAGTTTAGGCTCATACATCAAGGAACGTTGTAGGGAAGAAGTCCATCAATGTAATTGTCTTTCTAACCCTTTGTGATGAAATATTATTGCACTTCAATTTGGCTTTGGATTTTATGCTTTTGCATAGTTGAAGCTTATTTGTACTTGATCTTGTGTTGACTTTTGAAAGTCGGAGTTAGAAGTCTGTTGATGCTTTTACCTTTTACGAGCGACCAAAGTCCAAGTTTCACCATTCTTTTCATTGGAGAGGTCATCTATCTTGGATGTGTTTATTATTTTTTTCAAGGCGAAAATTTAACTGGTTCGAAGCTCCCAAATTGTAGCATTATAATTCATTCTTCAATGTTTGACGATGCCACGAGGCATAGAACTTCTGAAATTGAATCCTTTTTATGATCAAATTTTACACTAGCATGGTTTGTCTCAGCTATCTCACCATCATCAATGATGATCTTTCCCTCTCGTATCAATGTCATGACCTTTTCCTTCAGAATGAAGCATTTGGTGGTGTGATGATCGATGATGCAGTGACATTTACAATACATAAGATCATCGACTTTGTTGGATTCATTGGGTTGCTTTGACTCTGGGAGTGAAATGACTTTCTTGATTAACAGCTCATCAAATATCGCATGAACATCTGAGTCTGGAAAGGGATATTCCTTCACTTGTAACTCCTTCAAGGTAGATTGATTTTTCACTTCTCGCGTTTGTTGATGTGCCATATTCTCTTTCAACTTTTGTCTTGTAGAGGCCTTCTTAGAAGTTGTGGTTATCGCCATGGATTCCTTAATCGTGTATTCTAATGACTCCTTGAATTATGTGTCGTCTTTTCTTGGATCAAAGACAAGTGATGTCTTTCCATGACTTGAAATGCTTAACTCCATGTCATGAGAGCATGTAGCTAATTATTCAAAAGTTCAAGGCTTAATTCCTCGAAGGATATATATAAGACCCCAATGCATACCTTGTATAAAAATTTCAACTGTAGAGATTTCAGAAAGTTGATCCTTGCAATCTAAGCTCAACATTCACCAACGATTGATGTAGTCTACTACGAGTTCATCCTTACTTTGTTTTGTGTTTGACAATTCCATCATGCTCACTGTACGACAAATACTATAGAAAAGATTGAGAAATTAATTTTCCAGTTGCTCCTAACAATCAATTATGCTCCAAACACCAATCAAATGCGTTTTCTTTTAAAGAAACGGACAAACTGCTTGATAAGTAGATCACTATGTGTACCAACACTGCTACAAGTCTCTTAGCAAAATGGTCAATGTGGTGCCTTGAATTTCTGGTTAATATCCAATTGGCATAGTAAACCCTCGATTCGCTTAGAATACGACTTTGAATATCCTAAAGAATTTTGTGGTGGGCCACCATAATGAGCTTTAATAGTGTTTGTGATCATATCTTGTAGTTGTTGAACTGTTAGAACGGCCACTGAAGCATATTTCTTTGCACATTGAGACTCAATTGGCTTGGTGAGAACATTAGTTTTTTCTTGCATTTTTAGATTTTGACGCGACCCTCCAGAGTTGGAGAGATCTAACTTGCTCACAAATTGGGCGATTTGGAGATTTTTGTCATCAATAGACTTCTTCAATATTTCAATGGTTTGCTCCATCATTACAAATTTCTCATCCATGTCAGTTGCGTCAACCATCAAGGCGTTGAACTTTGTTGGAATTGAAAAAGTCATCAAATTTGCAGATTCGCCAAAGTTGAAGCCAGAGTGAGAAAGTTCATCAAACAACGTGGATGCAATGTTGCCTCCAGAGATTGCAGTTACGAGTGTCATTTGAGAATTTCTCTTTCTTGCCATGTACAAAGAGGTAAAGTATTCAAATCCATCCAAACCACTAGTCTTGAACTCATGTCGAGTGACTGGACCAACATCACTAAAATCAATAAATGTGGCAATAGTAGAGTCCTTTCATAAAACATCATTGATATTCTTGAAGGCTATTGCAAAGTTGAACTTGTTGTTTTATGATTTGTAGGAGGAAGAGATGAAGATTAGAATTGATCCCACTGGACGTGCTAAATTTGTTTGCAATAAATTTTCGTAGTGCTGAAAATTAGCTGCAATAAAAATAAATAAAAGAAAAATGTGATTTTTATTGATGAATCTATGAGTACAATTCTGTTGTTCTCTTGATTCTTCTCTCCTAAACTTCTCTGTGATTCGAGGGACGTTTATAGCGTATTTTTTAAATGTAGGATGATGTAGACCTCCTTGAGATGTGATTGATCTTCAGAAATGTGGGGAAGCACTTCGTCCTTTCAAGTCAATCTCTGGGAAAAACTCTGTTGACCACTCTTTCGAAGAATTATGTAGTTGATGCTGTAACTTTCTCCAATCCTTGCAGAATGCTTGTTGAGGAGTTTTCTTAGCCTTCTCTTAGAATGTCATGTCTATCGTAAGGGGTGGACAAGGTTGCTTATGATTGGCCAAAGAATGTCATTTTGACAATTTACGGATTGCGATTGGTTCTTGAATTTGACTGGGACTACCACATCATTTGGACACGTGGCGTCATCTTGTTGGTCTTGGATGCCTAGTTATCGTGACATGTGACATGGATTTGGGCTTCAAGAAAAAAATAGACCTTGGACTTAAATTTAATAAAAATGGACTTATTTATTTGTAAAGCCCAAATTAATCATTCAACCCAAATAAACATGGATTTAATCCAAATTTCGTATGAATTAAATCCAATAAAATTAGTGTCTACAATTTCCAAGAGGAATCCATACGTATTTTTACTGATGTACATCATGTAAAGGAACCCGTCTTCATCCTTGTTTTCCTCGAGCAGTAGTTGGAGGCACAATATTCTTGACAAAAACACATATGATCTTTTAAGCACAATAACTATTCCATGGTGAGTCACATCATCACTTAACTTAATTTAAAATTTTTAAGTGTCTTATTCTTTGATTTTGTCCTCATTTTATTTTTCATTCACACCGAAAAATTGTTTTAGACACACCGAACCAAACCAAGCCGAAAGTGAAAAACTATACCGAATCGAATTAGTTCGATTTAGTATTTGGTGCACACTTTTTCAAAATCGAAATCTAAACCAACATTTGATAAAATCGAACCAAATGCCCATCCCTAAATTATCAATGACTCCATTGTCATTGTAATCAGTCACATCCCTTCATATTTTTCTCATTCCTACACAAATGAGGTGCTTTTAATAACAAAAATTCACTCTCTAGCGAAAATTCTAGATTTGCCTAAAATCTAACTATCGTTGATCAAAGATGCCCATCACCTCTGTTAAAAATCCTCCAATAGATATTATTCCACCAATGTTAACAACCACAAGCAACAAAAACAACCATACCAAATTATGCTTACATATTGATACATATCATTATGCAAAGTCCTTTACAACGTATCCCCCTTAAGCCGGTAGTACTACTTTAATGAGAATCAAACATCATAGAGAAATCATTTGAAGTGAGGACTTTGATAGTACACAATCATTGAAAAAAATTCATAAGAAAAATCAGATTTGAAGGAACTATGTAAAATAATTCCATAATAATACGGTTGCCAAGGGAAATGCAACATAGGTCTTGTAACGCTCCGTTCCATTGTTATTAAAATTTTGTGATGAAGTCAGGAAAAATTACAATTTCTAAATTCTCATCGCGTCCCACCCCAATTTAAGTCTGCGACCAAAGTAGACCCTATCAACAAAGTCTACAATAGCGCACGATATATCGCCACAACGGTCTTGGTGCAGCGAGGGTATGCGAGGAAGAATCCAAAATTAAGTTGTTTCTGAGTTTTACTCCTAATCTAAGCAAGGTTACTTCTTAAAAACGGTTCTACGTCAGATTTTGAGAAAATAAGGCTCAAGAAGAGTGGAGAGGACCGACTTTCCATGGAGAATACCTCCGCAATTCCTTTCAGATTCTATGGTATAATTCGATTCACGGGCAAAGAAGAAGTTGCATGGATACTAGGGCAGCAGTCTAGCGTCGAGATAGGCTATGATTTACTTTTATGGATAGACTTGGTTAGTGACATGTTTGTACATTATAGAATTTATGGAGACAACATGACTCGACCTACAATCATGGTGTGGCTAACAGTTAGAATAATATAATGTGGATAACGTGGAGATGTGTGTCATGCATGTGAGGATGAAATGAGAATTTCTTGGGTCAAATATTAAAGTAATCTAGAAATCATTTGTAGTAGCTCTCATGGTTTATGTCAATTTTAGTATCTCTCACAGTTAGATTTTCTAGATATTGCATGACCTTGTATATAAGTATTTAGATCAGTAAATTTCAACTTTCATGTTATTTTTACTTGGTATTGCATCAACATGTTTTACATATTTAGTATGTTCAGATATCACATTATTTATGCATTTCCTCATATTCAGTATATTTCAAGTACTAATCACATACGTTCTACCTATACTGTTTAATAATATAGATTTTGACGCTCATCATCTTGCCTGTAGTTAGTGCCAACTCTGATCATCTAGCAACAACATTGGCGAGTCCTCATCTCCTCGAGGACAACCCTTATCTTTATTTCAATATTTAACTTTCAGTTTCAGACATGTTAGAGTTAGCTAGGGGTTTGTCCTAGCAACTCATGTTAGTAGAGGCTTTAAAAAGTCAGTAAGATTCCTCCATATTATGTTGTCGTCTAGATTTTGTCTAATCTTAGTATTATGGGCTCTATCTAGCTATTTCAGTTTTAGTTTCTGCATGTGTATTTCAGTTTTCTCTTTTGATTTTTCCAATCTTAGTGTTATGCCATGCAATGAGGTTAGCTTGGAATCACTTGTGGCTCTAAGCATCGTATCGCGTCTAGGGGATAGTCTCGGGGTGTGACAAACTTGGTATCATAGCATTAGGTTCAAGTGTCTTAGGTGTTTAAAGCCGCATTAAGTAGAGTCTTGTTCATGGGTGTGAAGCGCGCCACATTTTTGAATGAGAGGCTATGAAACGTTTTAGGATATACTTCAGTCTTTCATATTCTTAGTCGTGCGATGAAGCTCAACTCTATAAAGTATCCTTCTAACTCGTGATCTACACATTTTTAACATCATTCCTCCATGAAGAGCTTACGTTAGAAGGAATCAGAATGACGAGCGACAAGAACCTCCGCCTCTAGTTGACCCTTTGATTGAATAGGTTACTCATGCCGAGTTTATGACTTCTTTTCAAATGCTAGCCAAGCTATGACTACCTAGACCAACCGGCAAGTTGTGACCCCAGTCAACCCAGTTTAAATATGAACTGAACTAGAGTCTGAGATTTCACTTGGATGAACCCTACATAGTTCCATGATTCTATGGTAGACGAGGATCCATAAGAGTTCATTGAAATTATTCAGAAGATCATTGAGATTATTGATGCCACTCCGGTCGAGAGTGTAGATTTTGCTGCTTAGCAGTTAAAGGGAGTTTCTTAGATTTGGTTCAAGAAATGGAAGAAGGAAAAGTTGTTGATGCAGGCCCACTAAATTGAGACAAGTTCAAGGGTGCCTTTTTAGACAGGTTCTTTCCTCTAGAGATGAGAGAGACTAAGGTCTAAGAGTTCATAAATTTGAAACAGGGAAACATGACGACGAAAGAGTATTCCTTGAAGTTTACTCAGCTCTCTAAGTATGCTCCTATTATGGTGACTGACTCTAGGACCTATTTAAGTAAGTTTGTCTTAGGTGTTTCTGAGATGGTAGTGAAGGAATGCAGAACTGCTATGTTGATCAAGGATATGGACATCTCCCCTTTGATGACACATGCCCAAAAGATTGAGGAGGAAAAGCTTAAGGAGAATGCTAGGGATAGCAAGACTCAGACAAATAGTGTGGACTACTCTCATCAAAGATCAAGAGGCGGTAGTCGTTCTCAGTTTAGTCAGAAATATTTAGGCCCGACCCCATCTTCTACTAGTGCTCCAGTGCCTATGTTTAACAAGGATATGGTGTCAGACTCTAAGTCACATGACAGTGTTTCTAACAGACGTTCTTTTCCTGCGTGTCAGAATTGTGGTAAGAACCCTCTCGGAGAGTGTATGACCTGTACTGGTGGATAGTTTGGATGTGGTAAGACTGGTCACAAATTGAGGATTTCCCATGGGCTATAGGCAAGGGTAGAGACTAGAGATGTTCGTCAGCAGACTCAGCCTAGTGCTCCAGCAGGTCGCCTCACTCAGCGGAGTACCTCATCTAGCATTAGTGACGGATAACATCAGAACATGTTTTAGGAATTTTAAAGATTTAATTGGGATAATGAGGAGAGTTTGATTATTATTCAAAATTGAGGAAAAGTTTGATTTTAAAAGCAAAATTTAAAAATGAAAACGATTTTGACTCATTTTTCAAATGGTAAATAATTAAAAATGAACTTTAGGGACAACAAAAATCAAGATGTCTTTATCAATTATTTATGTTTAGTGTTACTTCAAATCTACAATTCTCTTTACGTCTTAAAATTGGAAAAACCACAGCTCTCAAGGATCTGTGGTTGTTTCATTATCGCCAAAAAAGAAAGTGGAAAGTGACGTGGACACTTATTTATGCTACTTTGATTGTCTTACCGACAAATTGACATATGACTATCAACATCACAAGCATCACTAACTTTGCTGAAATTTCTCTTTAAATAATCAAGCAATTAATAAAATATTATAATAATATGATGAATATAATTTTAATTAATGCTACATCATCGGATTTGTCATAACATGCTTAGTAAAATCTCTTGATTAATAATATATTATTATAAAATTAATCTTAAACCCTAGTATTGATCTAATTCATAAGTTAAAAAGGGATAATTTCAGAGACATCTCCTCATATATAATATAATAAGACTAATTTTTCAATTTACGATATTATAATTACCTTTCATATTTAATTTTTTGTTGTTGGGACGGTTCTTTTAAATAAAATATTATGTTTGATCGGTCTCCGCAGATAAAGGCTCCTTAGGGATCAACAAGGAAGGATTTAGGTTCCTATCTCGATGGGCAATTTAATCCAAATATATTCTTTTAATATTAGTAATAGTTGAGTTAAAAGAATTGTTAAAAACATTAAAAATAAGGAAGATATCTGTAGTATTATAAACCACAAAATTTTTTAGTTTAAATTACCTGAAAAAAATGTCTTTGAAATTATCCCCAAGTTAAATCAAGGTTTTACAAGATGATCTAATTTGAAATCCTAGGAACCAAAAGGGAACATCATATGAAATTTTGTTTAACTTGTTTTAGTTTAGTTTAGCTTATTTTTTTTTTGGTTTAACTTGTTTTAGTTAGAAACGCTAGCTAGAGTGTCAACTTAACCCCTATTTTTGTTAAAAAGCATAAAATCTTAAAACTAGGATAGGTAACGTAACTATGTCTAGCTGAAAAGTGTAAAATCGTATATATGTCTTTCATTTAAAGATATTATAATAGAGAACCTGTCATTTACTATTTTTTATAAAAAAATATTTAATTTAAAAATATTTGGAGTCCGAAAATATGAGAATAAATATTTTTATGATAAATTTAGAAATTCGTGAAAAATTTATGTGTTCTAAAATATATTACATGGAAAGAAAGGTTTTCTTCTAGAATACTTATATTATATGGAAAAGAACCTGATAAAATATAATGAGAATTGATGTGATATTTTAAAACTTAAGAACAAAAGAACAATATAAAGATAAAGACAAGAATTATATAAGTTAAGAGGAACAATATGAGATAACTTTCTTTCTTTCAAGTGTACATCAAATCTTCAAGTGTCTACAATATGAACCCTTATGCCTCTATTTATAGTGTAATATAGAGGCATACAAAAGGTTAGTCATAAACATGACATTAACATGAATATAATGGGGGAGGTTATGGAAGTGAAAGGTTACAAGAATAATGGTTATAAAGTTGGAGGTAATGGAGGTTATGGTTATCTTCATAATAGAGGAAAGTAATGGAGATAATGGGTGAGAGTAACTTCTTGGTGTAGTGGACATCGACACTATAATATTTTATAACACTCCCCCTTGGATGTCCATAGATAATATGCCTCGTTAAAACCTTACTAGAAAAAAACCTGTGGGAAAAATTCCTAGTGAAGAAAAAAGAGTACACATATCTTTTAATACGCTTTGAATGTTGCCTCGTTAAAAACCTTACCAGGAAAATTCAATTGGGATAAAACCATGGTTAAGGAAAAGAGTACAACGCGTATTTTCTCACCCTGATAAAAACTTTACTTGATATCTCGGAGACGATGCATTCCAATCTTATATCACAACTTCTCAAATGTTGATGTTGGCAATCCTTACTGAATAAGTTTACAAGATTATCACTTCAATGAGTCTTTGAACGTCTATCTCACCATTTTGTTGAAGATCATGTGTGAAAAAGACTTTTGGTGAAATATGCTTTGTCCGATCTCCTTTGATTGTATCCTCCCTTCAATTGAGCTATATATTATTTTCGTATATGGTGGCTGTAATATCCTTTTCAAAAGAAAATCACATATTTTCTGAATATGATAGATCATGATTCCAACAAAATACACTCCCGACTTAATTCATAGATCAATATTATTTCTGCATGATTTGAAGAAGTGGTTACTAATGTGATTCTTTGAATTTTCAAGATATTGTTGTGTTTCCATATGTAAATAAATAGTCCATTTGCAATCGAGCTTTATGCAGATCAAATAAATATTCTGCATCTACATAATCAAATCATTTCTGACTTGGGGATTGATCATTTCAATTTTATTGAAGCTCGTCTTTTCTTCTGAAAGAAAATCACACATCTTCTATGTGTTGAGTCACTTGCTTTGTTAGTTTCTTGTCATAACTTGAATAATAATATGACGATCCTTTCACATAACTTTCATTATGTATATCAAATAATCTTCTAGCATTTGCATAACCAGCAATCTGTAAGTGCACTAATACATGACATTTTAAATCATTTTCATGTGATAAAAAAGATTATTTCTTTGTATTAAGCAGTCTCAAAACCATTGGGTACTCAATGGAATTGGTTTAAGACCTTTTAAATCATTCAAGGATTTTCATATAACCTTCATCGTCTAGTTAGACATAATAATCATTCATTATACATATTCAAGTATTTCATCTATTGCCAGATTGAAACAAGTTTCATTTTATCCACCATTGGAGAATATATCTCCATTTAATAATGTCAGGATTTTTGTGAAAACCCTTTATGCCCCGAGGCACAAACCACACTTTATATCTTACGGTTATAATTTCACACAATGATTCATTTGTACCACACTGACATTATATTTTGATCCATGAACTATAAGATCAAAAACATCACTTTTCTAAGTGAAACAAAATATATTTAAATAGTGTCAATCATTTATCTGTCCACACTATATGAAAGATTCGAATTTAAGATCCTCGTAACCATTTATAGCATTGAGTGCTACTTCATATCAAAGATACCATCGACGGTCATGTTGACATCGATTCCAATACGACATAACTTATCGAGATCTCTTCATTTTTCATCATTTTCAGGTACCTGAACCTTTGCCAAGGTTTTATGAAGTGTTATGTTATAGTGCTCTTTCAAAGCACTTACCTCATTATCATGACCATTTTGATAATTTGCTCCTCTCCTTCCTCAAGGAGTTTTACATTTGGAATCGATGGGTCTATCACGCTTCTGGCGTACCATAGACTCTGTCCTTCAAGGACTATTTATTGGCTTATATATTTGGCTTATTATGCCATTGATTAAGGGTAAGACGAAGGATTCAAGTCCTATCACACCAAGAGGGTAATACATCAGGTGAGAGTCCTGGTGCATCATGATACTAAAATGTTGGGTTGGGTCCCAACAAATAATGAACTAAAATGCCTTCTTATGGGTAAGACTTTGGGTTCAAGTCCTAACGTTATATAATGACGATGTAATGATGACTGAGCAAATTGATATGCTCTTGATAAAAGTATTGAAATTTGTCCAATTTATTTGCTCCATTCTCTTATGTGAATGAGGTAGTAGGACATAATGTGTCTGAAAATGATAAGTGGTTAAATGTATGAATATGAGTGTGGTAAAATATTAATGGTCAATTGTGGTAATTAAAAGAAAGAACATTATGGGTTCTTAAGATGGTCCTTCAAATGTGAAGGTAATTTTTGGCCATCAAAATGGTATGAAAGGTTAT